>VOQJ01015926.1:36509-47916 GCA_015052665.1 Apistogramma diplotaenia
CTGAGAGCCCCTTCACTGGTTTTACCAAATTTAAAATGTGTCTTATAGCTTGTAAAGTTAAGCCATAAATTTTAAAAAATTAATTGCCTGGAGAGTTATCACTGTCCAGAACTGAGAGTTATCATTAAGTGCCTGTTATTCATCATCAACAGAATTTTTTTAACAGTCAGCAAAAAATCTGAAAGCTCTCTGTCATTTCTTTTTTTTTTTTTTGGCACACAACATTAATTATAAAGCACAATATGTAACTATAGTTCTATTTGAAAGAACGATTAAACCATTTACTACAAAGAAAATCAGCTTCAGTATTTTTCCATAGTTACTTGGTAGGGATAATACATCTAAAAGAACGGGCTGTTTATCCATTTAGGAGGGAAAAAAAACTACCACCAAAGCTACCAATTCCTGCTGAATAACTTAAGGACCCATTTTATTATTCCCCAGACATAACTTTGGGTCCTGGCCTAGTTTTGGAAAGCTGCATGCATTCTGCTTGCAGTCTGCTTTGGTCTAATTGACTTCCTTTCCGTGTCCACTCTCCTCTCTTTTCTCTCCTTTCTAAGGTTTCTCCTTGAGTTCAATATCTGTAGCTTCTGGCACACGGAGCATTTTGCTGACGGTGAGCTCCCATTCAGAACAAATGTGGCTAATTATCTTCTTTGTGTTGTGTATACTTCATATACCTCTGTCTGTCCATCACTCACACATTTCCCCTGCATCATCACTAAACCTGTCCGTCATCCACGCCTTATCATCCTCATCATCATCACCCCGTGCTTTATTTTTTTATAGTATGCTTCAGACCAAGAAAAATATTTACTGTGTCTGTTACATAAGTACGTTTCAGTGGGACACAAACACATCTGGTAACTCCCTCAAAACAAGAGTACTGAAGTTAATGCAGTTCTAAAGAAGTCAAACAAAAACATGGCTCACAACCAGATGAGAGATTGTGACAAGCCATTATGGCGCTCTCTGGTTTCTGTCCTGCCGTGCACAGCAACTTAGAGTGTATTTGGCTACGGATGAAGCAGCAATGAGCAGCTGGTGTGTGAAGCATTTAGACATTAGACCTTCGATTTCCTGTCACAGACTCTCAGCCTGTCAGTCACCAACAGAATGTCACGCATACACTTTAACACACAAGCTCATTTATAATTCCCATCTCGAAACATGACCCTTCTCTATCTCTCTATTAGCCTCGGTTCACAAGAAAAAAGGGGACATCCTGCAGCCGTGTGACACAGAGTACCCCAGCTTTGTTTATGAGCCGTCAGTCAAAGAGACCAACAGCATTATTAAGTGCGGACGATGTCAGAAGTAAGGACACGCTCACGCGCACTCTTATGCACACAGAAATAGCAACGTAGTCCTCTCTAAGCCCTAGACCAGTCATATTAAGTTGTCCTCCCAGAATCCATTTTTACGGCTTTGCTCTGCTCTGCATACTGAGAGCAGTGGGCATTAATGCAAGAGTGTCAGGAAGAGGGAAATAAGTAGAAAGGAACTGAATTAGATCGGGGTGTGTGGGGGAAAGACAGAGAAGCATAGGTGGAGTGAGAATGAGGACAGGTAAATGAAAAATGAGAGAAACTGGGGAGGGTGAGTGACAGAAACAAAAATGGAAAAACAGTAGGACATAGATGGAGGGGGTTAGGAGAAAGCCAGTCATCAACCTATGATGACTGGATAGTCATCATAGGTTGAGTGTGATCGCCCCCATGAGGCTAATGGTGGTATAACACAGCACAGCTATTCAGGATCCCCTCTGTCCAAGAAAATTTTAATTAATGCTCTTAATATAATAATAGTATAGCCATGGGTGAGGTACTTATTACTCTGTTAGTTTATGCAGTATCTGCTCTGGCTGGTTCGTGTTTGTCTGTGTTTTCTGAGTGCTCATTTAACACCTTTTTTGTTCGTGTGTTTATATCAGGATGTTTGTAGTGCAGCAGATACCAGAGAGCAACCTGTTGATGCTGGTGGTGCAAGCAGACTGTGACTGCTCCAAACAGTACCCACCCATCACCCTGGAGCCAGAGGAAGTCAAATATATCCTGTGATCTTTATTATTTTCATCGCTCGTGTGGGTTCATCTTAACACTTCCAAGTCCAAATTAGAAAGTTTGCTTGTTTTAACTTAATTGCAACAGCATCCTACCTATACATTGAGCCAATCTGATTTTTTAAATATTTCATTTCATTTTTCTTTTGTGCATCAGTCAGTAACTCATTGGGATTTTAGCAGCACACTCGGTGAAAAGGGGTACTGAAGTACACTGGCTTCCCACCTATAGTGCCAAACTCTTTATTACTTGTGTATTAATTAGGCATGCGTACCTAACTCACTGTGTTCTTTAACTGATTCCAGCAGCTGCACTAGTTCAGTTAAAGTGTTTCCAGTTGTGTGCCTGCCATATCATATTTTTGAAATGTGTGTACTGCCTATTTTTTGTGATGTTTCAACGAGAGTGCAGGAAAACCCGCATTCTGTTTCCGTTGTTGCTCCTTGACCCCGCCGTACATAACGCATCAGTGAAGTGTGACAGGATGAGGTCTCAAAAGCTTCGCAGACGCCCCGAGTCTTGCCACGCTTATCACCCACAGGTCAGATTTTCGTTACAACGTGGCATATCAAAAACCATATATATTTTCATGCATCCCTGTGGCAGCATAAATATTACATAATAATAAATGCTACAAAAAAACAACATCTCAAATGTCAAAACTGGAATGTTTTTCTTTTTGAAAAATGTGCTGAATCTTAATTTGATGTCTGCAGGGAGAAAAATAAATGTAGGGACAAGCACCGTGTTGCATCTGCTCTCCTTTTAACAACGAATGTTTTTGAACTTGGGAAAACGGCTGCCGTTGTTTTCGAAGTGAAATTAGTTCCCATTCTTGGTTGATGTAGGGTTTCAGCTGCTCTGCAGCTTGGGGCCTCTTTTCTATTCCTTTTCTTTAACAGTGCACCAAATATTTTTATTCGGTGACAGACTGATGAAAAATCCCACGTTCTCTACAAGTTTGAATTATGAAATATTACTCTTAAGTTATTCACCTGCTCAGTCTACCACAGACTGGTTAACCGCTCCCTGTTTTTACTGCTAAAGGGAAACTCTCCGGGAAGTTCTTTTTACACCCGATGATGTTACTAATTAACCTCATTGTGAGATGTTTAGTTGTAATAGAACTTCTGGCTCTTCAGCTGATCCATCAACTATTCATCACAAATGGTATCAGTTGAAGGGTGGCTGTGAAGAAGCTATTCTTAAGGAAGGGGAACAGGGAGGGAAGACCGAAGGATGCCAAATTACACAAGAATGAGGCTAAAAATCAATGACATCTGTGGAGTGATGAATCAAAATTTGACATTTTTGGCTCAAATCCCAAACTCACTGGCAGTGCAGTAAATGCATACCTGTACAGAAAAACACACAGTGGAACACTATCAGTCACAGACTGACCTTCCCAGAGCCTGGTGCTCATCATTATTTGAAGCAGTGTTGGGATCATGTTGGCAGAGAGTGGAACAAAAGGCAGCCAACATCCAAAGAAGGGCTTTGAATGTCCTTCAAGGAGCCTGGAGAAATGTTACTGAAGACTGCTTAAATAAATGACAAAGTTACCTAAGAGAGTTCAGGCTGTGGTGAAGAATGAAGGTGGTCATATCAAATATTAACTTTCAGCTAAAGAAATATTATTTATATATTTTGCACATACATTTCCCATTTTCCTGGCAAAATATAAGAAAATGCAGGGGGTCTCAAGACTTTAGCATAGTACTATATTTCATTATTACCTTTCTATATGTTGTCTGTACAAGTTTTAACTTACATTTTCAAATCCTCTTCACTTCTTCAGAAATTCTGTTGTACAAGTGTAGAAACGTGCATGCGGAAGACCTGCTTTCTCTTATTGCCTCATACCACTGCTGCCCCCAAAATGATTTTCTCTCACAGTTCACTCTTTGAATACACTTTCATCAGTGATTGGTAGTGAATGATAGAATCTGAAGGTGAACTAATGTTTTGTTTTGTCCCTGCAGGAGAATGCCGATGACTGTGGAGGAGCCTCTTTTATATCTCTGTCAGCCTCTCTTTTCTTCACGTGTCTCTCTTTTGCTGCATTTGTTTCCTGATGACGGAGAAGCTCGCTGTTTTACGCTTCATCATATGATGGAGAAGATGATAAAAACTGAGACCTTCAAGTGGATCTTTTTTTAAACAGCTGAACAGATTCTGCGCATTTTGCTCACGAAGGCAGCGAACATTACGCCTCTTGAAGGACCTTGGATGTCATGAGCATTTGTTGGTTACTTCTTGCAAATGACATTTTAACTGAAAGCTGTAAAAAGGGGAACTTAATATACTGCTGTTGCCATGGATACTTTTCCATTTGTTATTTTCTTATGATCCACATTGTATCTCTAAATGGCAAGGGACTGCAGGGTGGGGAGTAGCTCTAATGTGTGTTAATGTACTGAAATTAATGATTCACACGGTCCAACAAGAAAAAGTAAAAGGAGACAATATGCCCACTGAGCTGTGTATTTGTGCACACACGTGCACGTGTTGGCGCACAGCCAGTAAACACACATCCAGTGCTTTATCTGCAGACCTTGCTTTTTTTTATATAATTGAATAACAGCCACTGATTAGAAGGCTGCAGCAGGCTGCAGAGTCTAGGGAGACTCTGTTGTGTTGCTGATGAGTCATGTTAATAATGGGCGGTTGATGGTGAGGTAAAGTAGGCACGGCTGAATTATATAGATAATTATCTATGTAATATAAATATGCAAAACAAAATGGAGTTGTCAACTTCTCAAGGAGCCGCAGTTTCAGTTTTCACTTACCATCCTATAAATTTACGTTTCTGTAAACTATTAATTTTAACTGTCTGTCTGCCTTTTTTGTCTTTTGTCTCTCTGTACATACTGCAACTAATTATGTATGCCTGGCTAATGGTCTGTACATGTTGAAATGATAAATGTGCTGAAGATCTTCACATTCTAAAAAGGGAATAGCTCATTTTTCACATTTAAAAAATGCATATATGCATTTGCAATGTGTTTGTCACAAAGGATTAATTACATTTTCAAAATAATGCATATAAACATTCTTGAAAAATATACAGTTATTTTGAGACGGTACTATTTTTTGAACACTCTTCTGAGAGAGCCCTAAAAATATCATGTTAATAAAAATGTGATCTCAGTGTAAATTAGCACTATAAAACTTACTGCACATGATATTTTTGTATGCATTTGCTTGTGTGTTTTATATTTTGAACTTTTTTGCTCAGCACTTAACTGCATTTTGGCCTGTGAGTGTCTGTGTACTACTTTTTCTAATTATCTTGCAAAGCACATCTATAAGTTAAACTGACTTTTTTTTTAATTCCTGAGGTTTTTGCTGTTTTAGTAATTGATTCAGATACATAACATTTGCGTGGGTGTGCATCTGTCCTGTTGAGTAAATTATTTAGCTGCCCTGATTTTGTTTGTACTCTCTGGTTGACATTACCGGGCGGACTGAGGTCATAATTTATACTATGTAAATAAAACTATAAATTTGGCTTTTGTTGTTTATCTGTTTAAAATAGAAAACTGATGAATTTATTCCAGATACACAAAAGTAAATTGAGCAATTTGATCTAATTTATGACTTTTTTGATCTCTGTATTAAATTGTTCAATTCTGAGATTTTATATAAAAGAAAAGCTCAGATCAGAATTTTAGCAGCAGTCAAATATGTATGCTCCGTAAAACAACACATTCATACTTTGCAGTTCTTGAGATTGTTTGGTTTGTAACCCAGTCAAGAATTTTTTAAATTCTTAATTATTATTCTGCACCTACACCCAATAGCATGCGTGCCTTTTTACTGTGGTAATATGGAGGTCATGCAGAAAGGCCCCAGCTGACCAGGAGGTACAAAGGAGGAAGCTTCTGACTTTGAAGTGACGATGCTAACTACGGCATCTCTATACCAAAAAATATATATAAATTGATTGAATTTAATAAGATTTGTAAAATAATTTAAATACCACAAACAGACACTTGGTGGGTGTAAGCAACATGATTTCTTCTGCTGAACAACAATGCAATTTTAGGATTGTTTTCAGTTTTTTTTCTTTTGTGGCTTGTCATGTGAAATTGTAAGATTACGGCAGACTTTAGAATGTCCTGCAGAGTCAGTCTAAATGTGGGACACTCAAAATCTGGTCACCCCATTGACTGTAGAATATAATGTGGTGGCCTGTTTGAGGATTGATGATGAAAATGAATTGGAGCAACTACAAGAATGCCATATTATAATCTTATATATGCTATGAACTCAAACTAAGCAAGTAATATTTTATATTTGTGCTTTTCTTGGCGGATGGGGTTTTTATTCCATAGTCCATCAGGCTTTGGTGACTGAAACTGATTTTTCGTTACACGGGTTGTGTTGTAATGAATGAAATCAGCCAGCGGGGGCGCTCATCGCCTGACTCCCGTTCATTGTTTGCGGTGCACGGCCGCTGTAGTCTGCACCGCCGGGCGGAGAGAGCTGCTAGTTAGAGGAAAATGGCGGACGGTGTGGATCATATCGACATCTACGCCGACGTCGAGGAGGAATTCAACCAGGTAGTAAACACATATTTACCACACGACGCTCAGCGGTGCCATTATTCCATATGTGTATAATCTGTTATCTTTATTATAAGCTAAAAGTGGCGCGCTGTTGTTGCAAGAAGAGCCTCGCGTACATACAGGGCCTTTTCACCATGCTGCAAGCCTGCAGCCTCTGCTATCGTATCGCCTCGCTTTGTTGCATTCGTGAACATTTAACACGACGTTTCCTGTATTTAGTAACTAATATTCACTGTGCAGTTATTTCTTTGTACCTTAATTTCTTCTAGTAAAGAACTAAAAGCAATTGTGTTCGTAGCTCAGCGCAGGTTCCGGCCTTGTCGTGGCCGCCAATGGCGGGCTAGCTAGCCAAACAAACGCAGTTTCATTAGCGAGCTGATATCGACTAACTTAACAGCTATCAAGTTGTTATGTCTACAAGCCACTTATTTTTTGTTTGTTTGTTTGTTTTGTTTTGTTTATTTCAGTTGATAAAAGTAAACTTTAATCCAAACCGGACTCTTTCTATATGTCCTCAAATGCGTAGGGTCTGAATCGTGTAATAGATAGATATTGTTAGCTTATTTCGGTCAATGTTAGGTTTATTTAGGAGAGAGGGTTTTTTAATCCCCACACGCCCCTTTTCTGAGAAAGTGGTTACGATTTCAAGGGTTCATATCAGTTATGTAGAGATAGTGTGTCGCGAATGGCTACACAGCTTTCAAAACATGCTTGATGTTGACCCGTCGTACAAATCCGAGCTAATGTACGTTTTAAAGTAAATGTATTTGTCACAACTATGGTCACATTACTTAAGTCCAGTCTTTTCATTCGTCCCTATTAGGTCGTAAATAAACCACTTAAAATTAATTTGAGATGTATGTGAGGTCTGCAAAGCTTTTGCTATCTTTCCTGATCACCTCCGTCATTATGTTTACATGCTTCCGTAATTTGGAGCCTCAGCAGAACACGGACTTGATGACTAATTTCTCCTGAACCTGTTTCTAAGATTATTGCCAATTGCCCATTGTTCTTTGGAACGTGGTTGCTTCAGGATAATTGTATTTTATAACTGTATTGTATAACTGAGGTCTTGTCCTGTGAGAGGTATTTAGGCATCTTCACTAGTTTAGACTTACTAACTTTGTGTTTTTTATAAATTGTGGGTAAAAGTGAGTTTGGGCATATCAAAGAGTCTTGCCAACTAAATTTGAGAAACCTCATTATTAATGGTCTGTATCTATAAGCGGTGAAGTTTTACCACAAATGACTTTTCTTTGTCAGCATGAAGCAGTTGCTTGAGGCTCTACATATTGTGCACTTCACTGAACCATCTTACCTTCTGACAACAGGAAGCTGACTACCCGGTTCACGAGCAGATCGACCTGTATGATGATGTAATATCTCCATCAGCCAATAATGGTGATGCTCCAGAAGACCGGGATTACCTGGATTCTCTGCCAGCCCCGGGTGGCACAGAGGGAGGGAAGAGCGCCCCACCCAATGTGGTGTACACCTACACAGGCAAAAGGATCGCCCTGTACATAGGAAACCTTACATGGGTGGGTGTAGGATTGTCTAAACAACTTAGACCCACAAATTTATTTCCTATCCATATAGATAATACTTACGGCATCATCTTTTTTGTGGGTTTTTTGCAGTGGACAACAGATGAGGATCTGACAGAAGCTATCCGGGTGATAGGCATCACAGATGTGCTGGAGATCAAGTTCTTTGAAAACAGAGCCAATGGCCAATCAAAAGGGTGAGCACTTTGTTTTATGTGGGACTAAATCTTAGAGCATTTTGGGTGTTTCCTTTTATGTATTGAGAGTGCAGGGTGGGTTCACACACATTACTATCAGCCCAGAATTTCACAGTCACTGCATCGACATTTCTGTTTTCAGATGTGTGACTGTCTGTGCCCTCTGCTTGTGTTTTCCAGGTTTGCTCTGGTGTGTGTTGGTTCAGAGGCATCCTCCAGGAAGTTAATGGAGCTGTTGTCAAAGAGGGAGCTCCATGGTCAGAATCCTATTGTCACACCATGCAACAAGCAGTCCCTCAGCCAGTTTGAAATGCAGTCGCGCAAAAGTAAGCAGGGCAAGTGCGCACACACATAATTTAACCAAAAATATATCTCAGTACTGGTTTTAAAATAATAATGTGCACATGCTGGGGTTTTCGAATTATTATGCTGAAAATGAATAGAAAATAATATTTGACTTTTACTTTATCTTAGCACGTCTTCTCTGACTCTTGGCGAGGTGCACAATTGTTCATATTTATTAATGATTGCATATTAAAATGAGTTTGCATTTGTCTTTTCACAGGTACCCAGACAGGCCAAATGTCTGGGGAAGGTAAAGCTGGGCCTCCTGGTTCTGGCCCCCGTGGCGGGTTCCCCATGGGCAGCCGAGGGAGAGGCAGGTTCCCTGGACCACCAGTCCCTGGAGGAGATCGCTTTCCTGGTCCTGTTGGGCCTGGGGGTCCTCCACCACATCTTCCTGGTTAGTTTTGCAAGAAGTGTTGGTAGCGTGGGACAACAATCCCTAACTGTTAAATGAATGATGATATTGGGGAAAAACAAATTGGGGTTGAAAAGTTAGTTATGTTGCAGTAGATTTAATACTCTAGACAGTGTGTGCTTATGACAAAGCTTTTGCGTTTGTTTTTTTGTTTTTTACCCACATTTAAAATTATTTTCAAGCCTCGGCAGTCAAAGCAAATTAATGGGTGGGCATATTGTGAATATAAGCAAATCCATAAAGACACACAGCTCACTAAAATGTGCAACCTGTCATGTATGGATCCACCACTGCTGGTAGTAGTCATGGTCAGTCACATGTTGAGGTTTATGGGTCAGTTTTTTTCTGTTCAGGACTGTTGTTTGTGTGGTATTTTTAAATCTGATGTTATAGCACAACAGATTTAAATAGTCAAGTGTTTTAAAGACTTAAAGTTCTGCTTTCTGTCTGGCAGTGCTGCTCAGTTAGCACAGTCCAGGCATTGCTGTTACTCACACCTGCATGGGACCATGGCTTATCTGTTGTAGTATTTTTTTTTTTCCTGGCGAAGGATCTCTCATCTCTCCCTTGGCAGGGCTTTCTTCTGCATGTTTCCTCCTTCGTTTGTTTTTTTGTTTTGTTTTGTTTTTTGGGACTCCCTTAACCCCTAGCTGAACTGTTGATTAAGCTGTTGATGTGGTTTCCTGCTTGTGAAAATTTCCAACACCATTCCTTTACTTTGAGGTTTTCTCAAAGCTTTACTTGGTATGCTGCCAAACTTAACTCTTTAGAAATCTTGGCTTGGCTGCTTTTCAGAAGCAGTAAGAGAATGGAGTTGCAGGCTGTTCTCCATTCCACCCTTTTCATGTCTCTTCTTTCACTTAGTGGCTGGTGCCCCATGCCGCTGGGCTGTGAAAGGCCCTCAGTTATTAGGTGGAAGTTTCTGAAGGGAGGAGTTGTGATTGGTTTGCTTTCTTCCCCATTAGGCTCGGGCCTGAGACCAGATCTGGTTAGGCACCAAGATGGCCCTCTGATGGATATGAGTTTCAATCCCTTCCAGCCGGGGGGCAGGAACGGGAGCTGGCGTAGCAGAGGTGAAATACCTCGATTAATTTAATTGATTTGTTCGACCGCCTTATTATCCTAAGCCTTGGCTTTTTATTGATATAGATGAAACTGTCAGGTTTACTGCCCCAAGACAGCTGATTTTACCCCTTTACACTCTTAATCAACAGTTTCTATCAGATATTATCTGCCTTACATGTGACGACATTTAAAATGTGTTCGCACATTTTAAAAAAAGTTTACTGGCACATAAAAAATAGACATGTGCTTTGTTCTTTTGAGCAAAAGTACATCTTAGTCTGAGGCAAATTTGCTTCATAGCCATATTTAGTTGTTTTAAGGTTGCATAATGGCTCAGCGTCAAGAAAATACTTCCTTTTAAATTGTTACGGGAAATTTGTTAATGCAGGTTTGTAAATGATTTAAAATAAAATGGCTCTAGCAGTGAAACCCTGTAGACCTACATTTGGAGTATATACACCATTATATGAACTCTCTTAAGGGCTCATGGGAACTTGGAGCTGTGCATCCTCTAAGTTAAGTGTTAATGAAAAGGGTCCAGTCCAGTATAAGGCCTTGTTTAATTAAAACAACAAAAAAAGCCTGCTTGAAACTATAGCTTCTTATCTGTTCACTTTCCTTCTGATTTATTTTTTCGATGTTATTTCATGGCTTCTTTTTTTTTCAGTTGTCCCGTGCACCAGTGGCTTTTTTTCATCTGTCTGTGTCATTGTCCCTGCTTTAAATTTCTGCAGTTAGCATGTAAAGGTATCACTGTACAGAGGTACCACTAGAGATTAAAATTGAAGCTTGACCCACAAATCTGTTATGACAGTATGTGTTTTAAATCTGCCAGTTATGTCCATGTAGAAAAGGGTGGAGAGCTCTGTACTTCAGACTGGACAAAAATTTTGGTTACTTGAGCTTATTTCTTTCATATTCTTCTTTCTTGTTATTTATTTGTTCTTTTTTAGGAGGCATGCAGGGTCCACCACGCCCCCCACCTGGTCCACCTGGTCCCCCAGGTCCTCCAGGACCTCCACCTCCAGGTCAGGGTCTTCCACCTCCCCTGGCTGGACCTCCAAATCGTGGCGACAGGCCTCCTCCCCCTGTTCTCTTCCCTGGTCAGTTTGGCCAGCCACCATTGGGACCCCTTCCTCCAGGCCCCCCTCCTCCAGGTTATGGCCCTCCCCCCGGTCCCCCCCCCCCCCCCCCCGGCCCC
>VOQJ01015926.1:55693-72235 GCA_015052665.1 Apistogramma diplotaenia
CTGTGTAAGGCTATGTTATCTAAACACCTATACTCATGGTAACTAAAGATGAAAAAAAAAAAAAAGAATCTTTCCAAACAGCTCTTTTATTTTTATGATGTTTTATTTGACATGAAGAGTAAGTGTGACGCTTTTCTGCAACTTATAAAATAAATAAATGGCCTGCACGATCCCCCAATAGAAGACACAAACATTACACCCGTATTTTTTGTTTTGTTTTTTTTTTCCTGTCCTTTGGTTCACTGTATTGTGTATATTCAGTTTAGAGATCAGTTTTTATAAGGTATGTGTTCGATGTTTTCTCCCCGACCCTCGCTCTCTCATTCTCATTTATTCTTTTCATGGATAGTATGTTTGTAAATGTCTCTGCTTTTTGATTAAAACTAGATGGTGTTGTAATAAAAAATGTTTACTGAGGTACACTCCGCATTCAGTGAATTCCTCTACCTGTTTGATTCATTTATATTAAATGTATATTTTCGCTTAAAGAATTTCTTTTTCTTTAATATTGAATGTTTTTTTTAGCTGCAGTTCAGCTGTGTTGGCCGTTAGCACAGATGTAGTCACTTTGTTTTGCTTTGTTGCCATGTGTTGACATGCTAAACCAAAAAGAGGACGCCCTGCTGTTCAAAGTGGGTTTTGCTGCTTGATTCTTTTGTAATTCCACTGAATAATTATCACCCAAACACTGCATGACCGAATTGACTTTCACTTATGATTTATAATGCATTTAAAAGCCCATGTTAATTCAGGCAATAGTTAATAGTTAAAGCTTGAGTGAAGTGTTTTCCCCCAATAGGGAGTTTTTTTCCTTTCACGTTAGTTTATATGTTTTATGTGTTTGAATTTTAAAGATAATTTCTCTTTCCAATATAAATATTAGATTTTAATTAAAATCTGAACAAATTACATTTTAATTTGTGAATACAGTGCAAAGCATTCTGCTGCTCGTCTTGTTAATGCCTCGCTTGTTTGTTGAAGCTTTTAGTTTTTCACGAGGTTGGAAAATGGCACCGACTGGTCGGGTTTTTATCGTTTCTGGTCAAAATCATTAAACATTACTACCGTAGATTTCCCGAAGATTTGTAAAGCAAAGTAATATGGATATAAAATGCAATAGCGTGATTATGGTTATGTGATTTTTAGCGAGAAAGAAGTTGCTCACAAGCTCGTTATGTTAACTCCTTGTCCTATTGGAGGTTATTCTTTTAATGATGTCACTTTCCATTGAGTACCGACGTAGAAAATTCCTCATTTTTGAAAGTAAATCGAATGACAAGCTGCTCAGAATTTGAGCAGACTACTAATGAAACTGTACCAGCAGCTCTTAAAATCATCATGCATTCAAGTGTGTTCATTTTCAGCATACTTCAGAAAGTGATTTGTATTTGGGAATGTCGATGCTTTTGCTCCCTTAACCCTGCAAGTTCAGTAAAAGTGTCATGTAAAATATATGTAAATTGGATTTTGATATTTTTAGATAGGGGGGGGGCTTTTTGAATATGCCATTTCTTAACATTTTAAAATGTTAGTTTTAAGCTGCTATAGTGTTTTTTCAAATGATATTGGATTGATTTCATGTTTAATAATTAATGTTATGCAGGTCTGTGCAGGCACAATACTTTATTTGTGCCTTTTTTCCCTTTTGTTTTTTATTTTAATAAAAAAAAACATTACATTGTGCATTGACTTTGGTAACTTCCAATGCAGATCTCTCATCAAGCTGACCAGAAGTATAGCCCTTCAGAATAAGAGCACCTTTTTGCAAGAATTTGGTGTCACTTGCATTGCGTTAGTTTTTTTTCCCCCCCACAGCATCAAAGGTAAGTGTTTTTAGGTCTACAGACACAGCAGGTGAAGAAATGAAGTCTGGCTGACTGCAAGAGACTTTATAGTGCAAAAGCAGTTGGAAAGGTATATACATATGTATTTGAGTTTTCAGTATTTGAAATAGGTTGTGTAACTTCAGGATGTTTTCAGTAGTTTCCAGGTACTTTATTTTAAAATCTGCCTAATCCCAAACTGACTCACATCTTTACGTGTTGGCACAGCTATTTATGCATTACTAGTAAAACAGCCTTTACCCAAGGGCTTCAAAGTATGGAAGCTTGTTTCTGCCAAAAGTTTGAGACAGCTTGAATTTTGTTAAATCACAAGCACCCCACACACACAAAAAAAACAAGTTTCCATGTTAGAATTGCACTTAAGCAAAATATTTTATTCTACTCCAATTTTGAATTTGTATCACCAATGTAACTGGATTGTAGTTTCAGGCTCAGGTCGATCTGCTGCCATTAATGGATACATGTAGTGGTACACGACGGGTAATATGTCATTTGGTTTCAAAGAATAAAGTTTACAAGTTTAAGTTTGTTTTTGTGTCTGTTTTATTTGCATCTGGTACATGTTATTGGCCTTTATGCCAGACGGAAGTGTGGATGGGAGTGTTGTGTTTTGACACATGCCAAAACACGCAACTTTGTTTCTAAAGTACATTTCCTTAACCTTAACACTCAAAAGCTTTTGAATTTTCTATACCTAGTGCAGGTTATATGGATCTTGGGTATTAAATACTAAGACTTCCATATGAATTGGGGGGGGGAGGGGGTAGGTTGTCCTCACGATGATATAGTGTTTATTTTGAGGCATAACAATCATTGTTTAATGAAGTAACACTGTTGGCAGAAGGAAGTGTAAGCTGCAGAAATGCCTTTAGTAATGTACTGGTGAGAACACAGCTCCTGAGGAGGTTCAACAGTAATGTGTTATTTACATGGCTTCCCTAATGATTCACTGCTCCACTGCTGACAGGTGCCCCACCCACCCCACACACAGATTATTTGCCAGTTGTGTCCACATGCTGCTTCACATCTCTTCGATGTCATCTCGCCATCTTCTCTTTGGTCTCAGTTGTTTTCGTGGCCCATTTGATGTTGCTTGGTCTGGTGAGACATCCTGCCCACTATTATCTATATGATGTCCTTCAATTCAGCTTTGGATCTCCACTGGTGATGTTTAGCATGGCTCTTTCCATGTTCTTCTGGGCCACTGCCAGCTTCCTCCCCTGTTGTTTGGTGAGGGTCCACATCGCTCCTTGCCTTTGTTGGTAAAATGACTGTCCGTGATGTTCCTTTTCAAGCACACTGGTATTTTGTTCCCTATCAGAAAGTTGCTATATTCTCCAAACCATCTCCACGCTGATGCAATTCTTTGGTCGATCTCTTTCTTCATTCCCTGGTATTGGCATTCTTACCAAATATTGTGTCCCTTGTTTGAGTTTTCCAGCTGTCACAACTCATTTTCTTTGATGTTTTCTTGCTATCTTGTTGCACGTAATCTTAGTTTTCTTTTTAATTTTCATTCCTTATTTTGATCTTAAAGCAGGTCTTTCGCCTTTTCTTCACTCAGCAAACAGGATGATGTCATCATTAAATCTAAGGTTGTTGATGTTAATGCCAGGCTCGATGCTCAGCCTTTTGAATGTTTCCGCTGCTGTAAACATGACTGGGGATAAGATGTCTCCTTGGTGTAGGATGTTCTTCCAGCATGCAGCTTAATCTGTTCATCACAATTTTCATCTTGCAGCTATGGGAGAGTATGTGAATTGCTTTGTAGTTAGCCATGTTTTTCTTGTCTCCCTTCATGAAAAACAGTGTGGTGATGCCATTTTCCCACTGTTGGGCACTGTCTCTGTCTGGATCACTTTGTTGAAGAGTTTTTTGATCTTCTTTTGAGCTACGTCTTCTCCTGCTCTGGTCATCTCAATCACAATCTGATCTTCTCCTGGGGCCTTTTTGTTCTTTATCTGGTCTAGTGCTCTTCCTGCTTGATCATAGAACTCTGCATCTTTCAAGGATTTTCTTTCTCTGTAGGTTGTGATTGTTCCATCCTGCTCTTCCAATGCTGAAATCAGCACTCTTTCTTTTTTGTTTTGGTTATTAGAAGCTTTTTGTTTGTTTGTTTTGCAGTCTGCTTCCTGTCTGTACTGCTTTTATCTTTATGCTGAAGTGTTCTCTGATATCTTATCTCATCAATTTCCCAATGGTCTTGCATTGTTCAGTATTTTCAATATTGTCTCTTTGCTCTGCTCACCATCACTTCTTCTTTGGTCTTAACCTTCGAACTTTTCATCGTTCTTCTTCCACCTTCATTTTTATTCTTTATTGTCTTGAAGCAGTGTTGTTAATTGGGCCAGCCTTGTTCCTCTGTCGTTCATGTCCGACTGTAGTTCCGTCACTTTTCCTGTTTTCCTAAACCTGATGATTACTATATGAAAATAAATGAAATCTTGCCTCATTGTGAGTCTCGGGTATCACAGCTCCACACTTGGAATAACGTTGCTTGTGCAATTTTTCTTTCCCAGTGTGGAAACATGGACTGTAGAAACTACCTGAGGAAACCCGATAAAACCTTGAAAAAGAAAAATTCCAGCATTAAGAGTAACTGCAAAAATGTCTGATAGCAACTGATTGCATTTTCAGTCAAATTAAATAAATAAATAAAAAATTCAGAAACACGGAGCCAAAATGTGGACTGCAATGATTACTAAATATTGTTTCCGCCCGGCCCAGAACCTCAGTCTTCTTGTTGTACCGGAAAGATTAATGTGTTGCACCAGCTGCTTCCGGCGCTTGTTTGGCTGGTGGTCTATTAGTAGCGCGTGATGTGTAACGCCTACTTCTAATGTTTAAATGGCAAGGCTTTTAGGCGAGAAAACACCGAGGGCAACAAAGAGAGTCCTACATAGCGTACTGCTGCATTAGACTCACTGTTTTATTGTAATATGTTCAAAAAGATGACTGAATTTGGTCCAGATTCCGGGGGGCGCGTTAAGGTAACGTACGCAAAGCCGCACGCCGGAAGAGTGCAGAAAAACACAGAATTTTCCAACGTTTAAAATAATTTAAGTAACGTCAATAGAGTTAACGTGGTAGAAATCGCGTGGTCAGGTTCTCTTTTAGTACTTCTGTGTTTGTAATGTGTAACGTGTTCATATCAATCTTTAAATGTTGTCTCCTTTTGTATGTCGGCTGCAGGGAGTGACTATTGTGAAGCCTATTGTGTTTGGGAATGTTGCCCGTTACTTTGGAAAGAAGAGAGAAGAGGATGGACACACGCATCAGTGGTCTGTGTACGTGAAGCCTTACAGAAACGAGGTAAGGGGGACGCAGCAGGGTGCACGAAAGAGTGGCATTTATCTGGGAAAAACATATAAATAGTGCTGTTGGAAAAGATAAATTGACATTGTTCTTCCAGGATATGTCTGCTTATGTGAAGAAGATCCAGTTCAAGCTACATGAGAGCTATGGTAACCCTCTGAGAGGTGAGATGGGAAGTCTGGGATAAGGAAGAGTGCATTAGAAACAGTAATCTATGATTTGTGTGTGTGTAGAATTGGACCATTTAAAAAAAATCTGTGCAGCTCACTGTTTCTCTTATTTCCAGTGGTTACTAAGCCTCCGTATGAAATCACAGAGACGGGATGGGGGGAGTTTGAGATCATCATCAAGATCTTCTTCATCGATCCCAATGAGAGACCTGTAAGAGCCAGCAGTGGTGCATTTCTTAGCACTGTTGCTTCACAGCAAGAATGTGCTGGGTTTGAATCCACTGACTTGCGTGGCATGTAGATGCAGTGGTTAGGAGCATTGCCGTAAAGCAAAGTTTGTCCCTTCTGGTTTTGTTGGGCATGTTCTTCCTGTGTCTGCACCAAATCACAACTGTCACCTCAAGGTGCTTTGTATTGTAAAGTAAAGATCCTGTAATTATTGGATTCTAAAAACCCCAACAATCAGACAACCCTCTTATTAGCAAGCACCTGGTGACCGTGGGAAGCAAGAACTCCCTTTTAATAGTGAGAAAGTTCTAGCAGAACCAGGCCCCTCCCTGAGCCTGAGGGGAAAGGGGATGGAGATGGGACAAAAGACAGACATTCTTTAGTGTATGGTTTGTTCTAATTAAAAACAACAGAAGCCATCAGATTGATGTATCTTTTTGCTTGTATTGATTTGTGTTTTTGTGTGTTCTTAGGTGACTTTGTACCACCTGTTGAAGCTGTTCCAGTCAGATTCCAGTGCCATGCCCAAGAAGACAGTTGTGTCTGAATTCTATGATGAAATGGTACCATTGCTTTCATTGAACTGGCCTGTGATGGTGGTTATGAGTTATCAGTTTATGTGAGCCCATCCATCACTGTGTTACTGTGAAATTGTTGACTATTTTGTTCTCCTGGTGGGGGTCAGATCTTTCAGGATCCAACAGCTATGATGCAGCAGCTGCTGACCACATCAAGGCAACTCACTCTGGGAGCGTACAAACACGAGACAGAGTGTATGTGCTCATACATTCAGCACGCTTTAAAAATAAAAGCATTCACAAATGTAGCTGTTGACATACTTGTGTGTGTGTGTGTGTGTGTGTGTGTGTGTTCTGTCTGTGTCTGCAGTCAGTGAACTGGAGCAGAGGACCAAGGAAAAACTGGAAGTGGCAAAGAAGAGAACAAGCCAAGAAATTGCAGAGTTGAAAGACAAACTAAAAGCCAGCAGAGAGAACATCAACCACCTTAAGGCGGAGATCAGGAAACTGGAAGAGGACGGAGACCATAAAGAGCACTGAAACATGGACAAATATGCTCATGGACACGATCACTCGGCGCAGCTCCTGTTCTGAGGATTTTTTTATACAATGTTGCGATTTGAGGATTTTGCATTTTTATTTTTGGCAAGCGCCCGAGGCATTCTTAAATATGTAAAAAAAAAAAAAAATTGAGTTGGCAGGCAGGTGCTTTAAAATGTAGTCAGCTACAAGAAGCTGTGTAAGCGTCCAGGTTTTGTTCTGTGTTGTTTTATTATTGCAACAGTGTAAAAGGTCAGAAATCTCAAAGTGTTGTCAGCCTTCTTTCTTGTACTTAAGTTCACTGTTGGCTCTCTGCATGCCTTTGAATTTTTTGTTCAGATCTGATCACATCAGCTGGCTGTGAGGGACAATGATGAAACACAAAGGCTGTCTCATTCAGCCATCCTGATATAAGCTCGCTCTTATTGTCTGACCTGGGAGTAACATTTCTGTGGTATTCCCACATCCTTGCAGCTACATCACACATGAACCAGCATTCTACTGTTTATATAAAGTAAAGGTGCTTTTGTTTTTAAGATTTTTACATGTTGAGTCATAAGCATTGAAAGCATAGGATTATCCAGTCCTAATTAGCCCTTTTGTTAAACTGTAACCGCCCCCTAAACCTGGAAAGTGGTTGTGCTGCAATTAAATGTTTCTGATAACTGATAATGAGTGTTTCACATCACTGTGGAAGACTTTTGGCCCACTCTCGGAGGGGTTTTGACTATGAATAGCCTGTTTAAGGTCATGTCAAAGCATCTCAATTGGATTGAATTCGAGACCCGGACTACGCTACTTTAAAACCATCATTTGATTCATTTATTTAGACATTCAGAGGCTCAAAAAAACAGCAATTTCATTTTGGTGTGTTCCGGATCATTGCTCTCCTGTATAACCCAAATGTGCCTGAATATTCTCAAATAGAGAGCAGAATTCATGGTTCCATCAATTAAAGCAAGTGCACGTCCTGAGGCAGCAAAGCAGCCCCAGACCATCAAACTGCCACCAGCATGTTTGCCTGTTGGTACGATCGTTCTATGAAATAATATGTTAGTTTACGCCAGATGTAATGGGACTCAAAAAGTTCAACTTTTGCTCATCAGTCCACATTTTACCAAAAGGTTTGGGGATCATTGAGGTGTTTTTCGGTAAATATGAGACGAGCTGTTGTGTTGTTTTTGGTCAGCAGTGGTTTTTGCCGTGGAACTCTCCGAAGGCCATTTTTGCTAAGTCTCGTTCTTACTTTTAAATCATGAACACTAATCTTAACTGAGGCAAGACGTGGCACGATGTGTTGCTTTTTGAGACGTTTTAGTCTACTTCACTTTGTCAGAAAGTTTATATTTAAGTGATTTCTTGATTGAGCAGTAAGCAGGCCTCAGTGTGGGTTGTGAAATTGAAGTCACCTTTCAAAAAACGGTTTGGATAGCTTAATATTATTCATCCATTCAATAGTAATTCATTTCTGTCTTTTTTGCAGCGTGTCCTTGTCCTGTCTCCCTCCCCTCACCCCCAATCAGTCCGGGCATGTGGCTGCCCCTCCCTGAGCCTGGAGGTTTTTTCCTGTTAAAAAGGAGGCTTTCCTTCCCACTGTTGCCAAGTGCTTGTCTGATTGTCAGATTGTTTGGGTTTTCTTTCTATTATTGCATAGTCTTTGCTTTCAGGCAACTGCTGTGATTTGGCACTATATAAATAAAACTGAATTCAATTAGGCTTTTCCCTTAATAAATCAAATAATTTAAAAACTGCATTTGTAGTCACTTGGGTTATCTTTGAACGTGGGACAAATGTGCAAAAAATAGGAAGGGGGCAATTGCTTTTTCACAGCACCCTACTACTCAGCCCATATTCACAGATTCACACGCAATGCAGCAAATGAACTGTAACTGTTTATGTTCTCTGCAAGGAATACATTTTAAGCCTTCATTGTCGAATAAGCTCACTAAGAAAAAGCATTAAATAAATTATTATTCATACAACCACAGCAGGTGAGTTTATTTAGGTAAATTTAATAAATCTACAGCTCATTTGTGGAATAATTTCTAGGTTTAAGTAGGTGTGTTTTTATGAATTTCTGATGGGAAAGTGTGCAATAATCTAAAATTTCTCGAGTTCGTTCAAATATTTTAGACCACAACGAGTTCTAATTTCCGACAGTCAGTGAAAGCATCTAACAGGAAGTTCTAACAGCCTTTGCAGTCCGGATACTGATCCCCGACTGCACGCTGTGCGTGTAACTTTGTACCCAGTGACTTTCCTATGAAAACTACCAAGTAAATATGGTGAGATACAAAAGCTTACAATGGAAGCAGTGTTATCCAAGTCTGGACTGTTGTTTTTGGTGTGTAGGTGTAAGTCTAGTAAGATTATGACTCGACTGAATTTAGTAGGTTTCCTTGGGTTACATTCCCTCCAGGTGTCCATAAGGTGGAGAAACTCCAGGTAAGTTGAGTAGTATACAAAAACACTTTTGAAACACTGTATTCACACAGGCAACTGCTCTGTCCGGGTCTCAGTCGGTATTTCAAACGTCTTTCTTTGTTATATTATCTTTAAAAGTATTCAAATTCTCAGTTGTCTTACATGAACTAGAGACGGAGACAGACGGGACTCCTACACTCCTCCAGCCTCAGTTACACTTTTGAAAATCCCGGCTTAAAACACCAATTTCAATTATGTTACAGATATTTTTATAGAGCATACTTTCTTTACTGTGCAATTATCATATATGTACACACATAAGAAAGACGGGTGCCTGGTTTCTTCAAATTATTATGATATATAATTATTAGTTTTGTTTTGGCATTCTATTTATTAAGAATTAAAATTAGCGCTATAATCGGTAACAATGGCGGTGAAAATAATTCAGATTTTTTGAAACATTTTCTTATTGAAAATAAGTTGTCATTTAGTACGCTGGGTATCGTTTCTCCTTCATAAAACAGACCCCCAGTCGCGGCGAGAGTTTGTCGGGTCACGTGATCAGCGGGTTTTCGCACCGACGTCAGAGAAGCCGAGCTGGTACCGTAACCGTCCTGCTGCATGAGCAACAACTCCAGATTTTGTCTTTTGAAAGACCTGCTGCTAACAGGCGGCTTAGAGTTTCCCGTCGACAGCCCCTCCAGGCTGAAGCTGCAGTGATGTAAAGGGCGGTGGGAGATGCGTGCAGGTCCTCACAATGTTGCTCATTAAAACAGTACAAAGCTAACGTTCATGCAGCAAACATGTCTCCTCGCTAAGGAAACAGCCGGTGGTATTCTGCAGCGTTCACGTTTTCAGAGAGGTTACTGAAGGTAAGTGGTTGTAACTGAGGTTTATTTTATTTTTTGTGCAACCGGTAACAACGCTTGTGGTATGCGACCATGTCATTGTAGTCTGTCCCCACAGGCATCGTTTTCCCTAAGGGACATACATGCTTGGTGAGTTCTTGGTAAAATAACGTAGTTTCCTTGTTCTACATGAGGGGATAATGGCTTAGTTTGCCTGTAATGTTCCACTCTCTGCGTGTTTGACACCTTTTCAACCGGAAATACTTGAAATGTCATAATGAGCTGGTTAATGTGGGGTTGGCCCTTGAGTTGGGATGGCCTGGGAAGATTTTTGCTCAGTCACTGCCTGATATGTATACTTAACTAATGTCACTAGTCCGGTTCAAACAGGTGGTGTCCGATTTTTGAAGCACATATGCCTTTTAATTCAATAGTAAGATTAAATTTTTATTTGACTGCAGGACAAGTCTGACTTGAGGTTGTGATTGTTGTTTATACGGCCACAACAGGCATGCTGGCTGGCAGCATAGATCTTTGTTTTGATAGTCATCCACAGAGCCCCATTGTTATCCCCGTGTCTGTGTGTAAAGTCCATTCATGTGGGCGAGTGCATCATCAGCATGCCATGGCTTTGACGTATGGAGTTCACCATAGGAAGCAAGTGCACTGTTAGGTTTTTGTGGCATAACTGCAATAGATGTAGTGTTATATTTTTCTTTGCACAAGAGGATCCATGGAGCAAACATTCCTGAGTGCATGATGGTTAGGGTGTATACCACGCTCTGCTTGCTGTGGATAATAGCAGGATAAGGAAGGGCTGTAATTAGACTTGTTGGCTTTTGAGCGTGTAAGTTACCTCCTAAATAAATGCACCTTTATCTACTGTTTTAGTGCTTTACAGCAATGCAGACTCCACTTAATTTTAAACTTTGCACCACCATGTTTGAAGATTTTCACCAATACGAAATTAACCGGAGTTTAATGTACCCTTGAATTATTGCACACCGTTAAGACTGAAAGTGGTAAACAGTGGGATTACAGGCTAAGCGTCATTAGGTTCCTGTCTTTGTGTTGTGTCAGAGTTACTTCTCAATCACAATTACACAAGAGAAAAAAACTGTCACTTCTTTCTGCTGACAAGTTGTCAAAGAAGAAAGTGGTGGTGAGGTTTGAACAACTGAACTTAATGTGGAAGGATTAAAATCGTAGTTAAATTTGAATGCGGGGAAGCAGATCACACTTTCTAATTATCATCTTTTTATGCAAACTGCTACAGTTTAACTGTCCACTGTTTTGTGTTCTGTTATCAGTACAGTGGCAGGGCTCAGGCTCTGACTTGCAGGTAATGCAGCACTGTTATAAAAGTTAATGCAGTGTCTTTGTTTCTGTCTCAGCTCCAGGTGCGGTGGGGGTGGTGAGGCCATGGAGAAGCCATCTTCTTCAGACAAGGCTGCACTTGAGGAAAGAAAAAGCCTGGTGGAGGTAATGCACTTTATCAGCTACAAGGCATGTTTTTCCTCTGGCCAGTGATGCTCATTACACAGGAAGCTTTTTTTATGCATTTCTTTTTGTCTTCTTTTTTTTTTTACAAGGATCAGATTTTGTTGATTATTAGTGTTTTTTTCACAGCTATTATGAATCCATCCATCTTCCACTTATCTCAAGTTGGGCTCATGGTGGCAGCAGGCTTAGCAGAGTATTCTAGATGTTCTTCTCCCCTAGTCACTCTCTCCAGTTCCTCCTAAGTTGTTCCCACTCTCTCCAGTGGGTTCTGGCTCTACTCTGGGGTCTCCTCCCAGCTGTGTGTCTTTAGGAGGCATCCAGCCATGTTATAAGAGTGCAGTCTTTACAGTAAGGGTAGGATTATTGCTCATCTTTAACTTTCAGCATTCCTCCAGCTATGACTAACATTTCCTTCTTGTTCACAGCACGATGTTCTTGTGATGGTTCATTATGTAAGAATGTCTTGGAGAACTGAGGTCCACTCCAGTCTCTGTGCTCATTGTTCAGGAAGGTGGAGAGCCTAGAGGTGCTGAGGGTGGAGAGGTGAACGCTCGGACCCCGAAGAAGAGCAGCTCCTCCCGCAAAAGCTTCCGCCTGGACTACCGACTGGAGGTAAACCCCTCACTTCCTATCATCTTGCTGTCTAGTAAAACCCTACCACATCCCCAGTTTCACCTCAGAGCTTTTCATTTCTGTGGACATCTTCCCTACAGTGGATCACACAGTGTTCTTAAATGGGTTACATCAGCTGATGGGTGTGTTAGACTGCTTTAGATCTCACAGAGAAGTTTTCCTCTTGCTGTTAATCATGTCAGAAAAGGCTGCCTTATCCTGTGGCGTTTCACAGGAACCAGTTTTGGAATCAGCCCTGTTTGGCTTGTTACTTCTCGGACAGATAATTCAAAAAAATGAGAGAAATGGGTTTGTAATTTCTTCTGTTAAATCCAGCTTATGCAACGTTGGGGTTGTCCTGAATGCTTCATGTTTAGACTGTCATGTCAGGAGGCTGGTTCAAAGAAAGGTCGAGCTGTTGTCGTAGTCTTGGCGTCGTTGGCGACATCTGTTCCACACAAACTTTAACGTTGGCCATAACATTCAAGCATACCCATTACTTACCCATGATCATCAAATCACCTTGACATTAGAAATCTTCCATATTTACCATATTTATCTTTAGTATCCTGAGTGCATTGTGCTTTTGTGCCCTGCATGTGGAGCATATTACCTCAATTAATTTTAGCTTTGCCTTTTTATTGTAACACAAACGCTGCATTGTACAGTTACCATGTGCTTGATTTAACTTTCATTTTGAACAACAAACATGTTGTTTTCTTTCCTGGGAGACACATCTTGTGGTGTTTTTTTTTCTTTTTTTTAATTCTAAGAATGTGATTGTACAGTGCTTTTGTTTTTGCATCCTTGCTTTTTGTGCTTTTATTACCCTTTTTTAATATTTTTGTAACTTTTAAAGCTTTGAATGTTTGGGGTGGCTCAGTGGAAGAGGCAAAAAACAGGGAGTGCAGGTTCACACCCTGATCTGTCTTCCCCAGTCTCTGGAATGAGTTGCCTTCATCCTTTTTTGTTTCATTGATTCAGAGGCTCTTTTAAAAATGGCTCATGGTAATTGTGTCTGACTTTGGTTGTTTGTGTGTTGTTTTGCTTTTATTTAATGTTTCTTCTTTTGGCCTCAGACACTTTGTCTTTGCCTGTGAAATGCGATTTATAAATATGCTTGTATACTGTATAGAATTGAACACTTAAAAAATGACTTGATAACATAGCAAGTATGTAATTGTTTACTTTGTTTGCAGGAGGAAGTCACAAAGTCCTGTCGGGACAAACACGGTCGCTGGGCTAACCCCTGGCCAACATGGCGCTTCCCTTCCTACACAGTTCTGTTCAGGTTCTTCTTCTTGGAAAAAAATAACAGCAATGTACCTGCTAGTAAAGAGGTATGTAATCATTACAGATCTACACTTTACTGTCAGCTCTTGGTTTCACTTCATAATCATGTAATCCAAGTCGCAGTGACTCGCTGACTCGTGTCAGATTGGATTCAGAATAAATGTTTTAAATGTCAAGGCCTCAATTTCATATGGGAAACAGGTGCACGCAAAATCCAGCCTCCTTGGAAAGGAGTTCAGGAGAAATACGTCTTTACTAAGAATCATAGGCCTCAGCTCTCACACTATTTATAGCTCTTATTGGAAAACCTGCTGAGCTCAGTGAGGGCTTAACAAGCTGCTTTCACACTGCAATAGAAAAAGGTTAACCCCTTATTAGCACAGATTGCTCTTTGTTGCTGCCTTTAACCTGGAAAAATACTGTAGGTGTGCTTATCAGCAGCTGCAATTCAGAGTACAGTTATAGTAAAAGTAGCCTTGAGCATTCAGTGGACGGGGTATTAGGGTGCAGTTGTGTAAACTACATTTAAATACCTGCTTTACTTTTCTCCCTCTTCTTAACATTGCTGGCTTGTTCCTTCCATTGTCTCTGTTCCTATAGGACCTCGACAGTGAGCTTCCTGTGATGGAGCCGTACTTTGTGCAGAACCCAAACCTCTCTGGCTCTGGTCCCGGACTGAGAGTCACGTGGCTGGGCCATGCCACAGTTCTTGTTGAAATTGATGGGGTGAATGTTCTGACAGACCCAATTTTCAGTCAGAGGGCGTCTCCGGTCCAATTTATGGGACCCAAAAGGTTCAGAGGGCCTCCCTGCACTGTGGAACAGGTTCATATATATATAGTTTTAATCAGAACCTTTCCTTATTCCTGTAAGGAGTTCCTCCACCTTCAAGTTTCTTGTATTTTCCTGCCAACAGCTTCCCAGGATTGATGCAGTGGTCATCAGCCATTCTCATTACGATCATCTGGACGCTGGCTCTGTGGCCAGCCTTAATGCACGTTTTGGAGGAGAGCTACGCTGGTATGCTAAGTTTCCATACTGTTGATTATATGTCATGTTCACACCCCACAATGTGCCATTTGGTGCATTATTAGCAATCGCATGTATCTTTTTGTGTCTCAGGTTCGTACCAATGGGTTTGATGGACTGGCTGGTGAAGATGGGCTGTGAGAATGTGATGGAGCTGGACTGGTGGGAGGAGAACTGTGTCCCGGGGCATGACGACGTCACGTTTGTTTGCACACCCTCGCAGCACTGGAGCAAACGCACAGCATGGGATGATAACAAAGTAATTGGCTATCAGTGACAATGCTGATCAGTCATAGGCATTTATATGACTATTTTTTTGATAGTGTTATTTATCTAATAAGATTTCTTAAAAATTTTGTGAAGTCACATGATTATGTAGTGTAAGCCCTGAACAAGGCAGTAGCACAACTTTGTCATTTTTTACAGAAAGACAAAGGCTGCTTAAACTTTATTTTCCCTTGAATTCCAAGTGTATATACAGTCAGATCTTGCATTTTTTTTATTCTTCTTCCAGTCGTTGTGGAGCAGCTGGGCAGTTTTGGGTCCAGACCATCGTTTCTTCTTTGCCGGTGACACCGGCTACTGTTCTTCCTTTGGGGAAATAGGACGACGCTTTGGACCATTTGACCTTGCAGCAATTCCCATCGGAGCATACCTGCCCAGGTATTAAACATAATATACGTGCACTTTATTAAAGCACATCTCTACATGGAGCTTAGCCACAGAGTCTGCTTTTGTGATGTACTTTCAGCATCTTATGTCTTAAAGGCTAATTTTAAACACAGTATTTCTTTTATAGTAGAGTTAATGGCACTTGTCTTGGATAGCAAGAATTTATTAACACCCGCACAAAGTGCAACATGAACTGCTCAAACTGTGCAATATTGTAACGTGGTTCAGAGACAAATGCGAAAGACTACTGAAATATTCTTTGGTGTTTCAGGGACGTGATGAAGGGACAGCATGTAGATCCAGAGGAGGCCGTTCAAATTCACGAGGACCTTCAGGCCAGACAGTCGGTGGCCATTCACTGGGGCACCTTTGCCCTCGCCTATGAGGTAGTCGCATACAGATACAGTTAGTTATTTGTGTGTTTAGAACATAAGACTTCATTTATTTGCTTGATATTCACAAAAGGGAAAAACAGGTGGCGCCGGGCTCAACAAACCCCGCCCTAGCAGACGTTTCAGCTGATTTGAACGTTGTCCATAATTTTCATGGACATTTACCTTGAAGTCAAGATTGCAGAGATTCGAACTCTTCACACCTGTTTGTTACTGTTGTTACAGACACGTCTGAGCTGTGAGCCTTCACCTTCTTTCTAAATTTCTTACCCAAATACACGTCAAAAACAGAATAGATGCTTATATTCAGGCTTTCTTCACAATTCTGAGGTGAGATTTTGTAACACTGACTGGTGTTTCTATTTCTATGTCCACCCTATTTATAACAGGGGTTGCATCATGCAAGGCTTTTCAGTCATAATACAAGAAAACAAAAACCCTGGAGACTGTGACCTTCATGAAATCAGCATTTATTGCAGAGATTTTATAACAGAAGTGTTGCGTTGTAACCAATAAACTGGTAACTCTGTTAAATTAGGATGAATTATGGGATGTTCATGGAAGTCTTAGTATCTTATCCAAAAAAAAGTTGGGATGTTAAAAGCATCTTAGAGAGGCAGATTCACCAACCCAAGAGTGACTGGCTGCAGGCAAGAGGGCACCACCATACCTCAGCTGTATTCTGAAACCCACAGGAAGTTATGCTATACCAGCTGTCACATGACCTTTATGGTGGAAGTGGGTCTTCATGTGCTTATTACAGTTTCAGGTCTTTTAACCTCCTTTTATGTTAATTTCTCCTTTCTCAGGGGTTAAGGGTCAGAATTTAACTCAGGAACTGACTTGAGCAATTTCCCAATGATAAACTCAAAGTTCAACTTCCTGTCGAGGTATGGTGGCGCCCTCTTGCTGGCAGCCAGGTCCCTCTCCACCAACCTGCAAAAAATTTAACAAAAAAACCCTTCAATTTTACATCAAACTGAGAAACCAATTTTATGTTCATGTAAGAGCTACATCTACGCTTATCTGTAAAAGATTGAGAATCTGGACAAAACTCGTGCAAGACTGTTAACAGGATTTTTTTTAAAGAATAAAGCATCTAAGAATCTATTACTGATTCGAGGAAACAGACGTCATTATATGCCATAAAAAAA
>VOQJ01015926.1:74059-90432 GCA_015052665.1 Apistogramma diplotaenia
CCAGTGTGCACAATTTTCCAATATTAGTGCACCAAGTGTGAACCAGGACAGACATACTGGTCGACAAATGTAAGGGGGTATTTTTAACTACAAGAAGTAACTACGCTGATCTCTTGAGTCTGCGTTTTTCTTGTAAGATGACACTGCACACCCCAGATTACCCAGTACTGTTATCTGGATGGGTCAGTGTGTTTGAAGTCTCTTGCACATCCCACCTCACGTTTTTCCAATTTTCCTGTTATCCAGGTTTGGTGACCCAGTGCAAACTGTAGCCTCCCTTTTCTGTTCTTAGCTGGCAGGAGTGGCACCTGGTGTACAGCACCTTCTGCTGCTGTGTACTTTGTGACAACGGATTTTTGTTGAGGAATGACAAAACAAAAATTGGGGGGAAAAAAAACATGGAAAAGCAAGCCGTTTCCCGTTTTTTTATTTATTTTTTTTAAATGAACCGTTATCTGATTTTATTTAAGTTCTTAAAAAAAAATAAATGCCGGATTTTTAAAAATCTGGCATGGAAATCCCACAATTTCTCATTCTGATTTTTTTTCTTTGTATTTTGACCCGGTGTTGTGCCAAAAAGTGATCGTCTGCCAAAAAGCGATTTCCTTTAATTAAACGGCTGTGAATGACTTGTTGACCTATAATCTGTGAAACATAAGTCAAACATCTCTCTCATGAACGACATCGAGTCATTTTGAGCTGGGAAATAGCATTTCTACCACAAGGCAGAAGCTGTAATCCGTTTTTGGCAAAGTGACTATCATTAACATTAACATTGTCTTTTTAAACAGAAATCTGACTCAAAGAGCTGCAGAAATGGCAACAAATATAACATCACAGTTTTATAATGATATTTTGAGTGGCCGAAAGGCACTGGATATATTATAATGTAGGCACAACAACGCAGACTCTTGCAAAATGGGCTATTTCTTCATTAGGAAAAAAAAAACATACATACATACCGACTGCATTCGATTTAACAATATAAGGTATTGCATATAAAAGCACATAGAAACACCAAAAATCACTTTTTGGCACAACACAACACCGGAAATGATCTTGCAGCAAAAACTCAAGCGCAGTAATGGCGGAGGAAAGCGGCCAAAAAGTTTGAAATGACCGTTTCTGTGACACAAAATAAACTTTTGAGATGTTTTCAGCCAAGAATGTAGACGTGTAAACCTCAAATATGTGCTCGCGTTATCAAGATATCGCTTAATTGCGACAGTGCTCCGACGTTTTCGGAGATGTGCGACTCCACAAATTTTACTAGCTTACAAGCTATCAATCTAATTGGAAATGAATCATTCGCGTGTCTGTATTCCTTGACGTAGAAATGTGCCGTTTTAACAGAGGGGAAAAAACAGGAAACAATTCGTTTTTTGTTTCCCAATTTTGAAATTGGTTGTATTTTTGCCCAGGGAACTGATGCTAACACGATATTTATTCCGACAATAACCAAATGACTACGACTTTTCAATCAAATTTGAACCAACCAGAGCTAAATGTTCAAGAAAGAATTTAAGACAGTTACCTGCTCCAGGGATCTGCACTTTTCCCACGGACGTCCAGTAAATCCAGATGATTCTTACTGGATTTCTCTTTTCCCACAATGCGTTTCCTTCAGCCTCGCTTTGCACAGGTGTTTGTAATTGATCTCATTACCTCTCCCCCCTGCCATAGGTTTGCACTAGATGCACTTTGCACAATAACAAGAACACCACAAGGTGGCGGTGTCTGCATTTTATTTATTTATTTATTTCACCGTGACCTGGTGAAAGGTTTCAGGAGTACAACTCCATAGAGGAAGGCAAACATGAGAGATCCTGTGTTTAATCAGTAATCAGATAAACGGATGGATGTTGCTGACACAAAATTCAGTCCATTATTTGCCAGCACGACTCACATCAGGCTTCTTTAAAGGCAGAAACAGGAAGCGCTCGTTGCCTGATTCTGATTTGATCCCAGATGTGTAAACAAGGAAAGCTCACATTAAATATTGTTTAGACAGACCGCAGCTGCATGACAAATTATTTACATATGGCTTTCTGCTATTCCGAGTGGACAATAACACAATGGGAAAAAGAGCTGAGATAAGCAGAGTACAAAATCATCTTTGGTAAAACATGTCCAATCAGCAGTGGGACAAGTTCTGCATGCTCCAGTGATAACATTGTCTTTGATTAACATGCTGTAACATTTCTTCTGTGTATCACTGACTCACAACTTCGTCGGTGGCTATTATGATGCGACAGGAAGTGAACGAGAGAAGCTGAAAGAAGCAGAATGGTGTTTTAAAGGTGGGTGGCAATGCAAACTGGAAAGACTGAAATAACCCGTACTGAAATCATTCAAAACTGAGCAATGTTTAAGAACAAAACTTCAATGTCAGTTGTAAACAACTATGATCATGCATACTTTCCACACAAACCTTTATTTTTTTTTATTGATATGCCAGGCTGATGGCTTTCCTGAGACATGAAATAAGCTCCAAACAGCTGCATACAAAATCTGTCACTGACAGTTTGTAAAACAGCTTAAGCATCTCTCAATATACTAGACAGAAACAGTAGCTTTAGACTTAAATTGAAATAGAGACAAAATAAAAAGCTCAAATGAATATTTTAATATTCATTTAATAAAACATGTTGATCTGCATCACTTGTCAAACAACAGTTTTTTTTAAAACTCATGAAATGTTTCCATAATCCAAGTATTTTTTTTCATGCTTCTGCCCCTGCGGTGTGCTTCATGTGTTCTCCCTGTTTTCATTTACAGTTTTATTTGTGATTAGTTTGAATGTGGCTGAAGTAGGTAGAGCTTCCCACAGGGCCCAGTGCTGACGTTTCTAACCGCACGTCAAAAAAGGGACACGCTGAAATATTTAAAAGACATCATAAAATTAGATTCGATTTTAGTGAAAAAGAATGTGACATAGAAAAATAATCCAGTTTGAAAGATTCCCTGAAAGCTCTAGAGTCTCTAGAAAACAGCAGTATGAGGAATGTCATTCATGGCTCCAGACCGGAGTCACACGGGTGGCGCTTGTGCGCACACACACACACTCTGCTTGTTGCTGTCTCTGCTGTGTGCTGACCCTCCCGAACAATGTTGTGAGAAGTCCAGGAAGATGCCATCGTGCTCCCCCTCTGAGTCCGAACACTCCTCCATCAGTTGGTCCATCATTATCTCCGGACTGGACGGCAGACTGGGCCCGGAGCTGGTGTCCTGAGCCAGAACTTTGGAGGATGAGGTGGAGTTGAACTCCAGTGAGCCAGTGCAATGCGTGTCCTCGCCCGGGGAAGGCTCAGGGAGGACACTGGGGGAGTGTTGCTGATGCTGGAGAGGGTGGGGAGCAAAGCTACCATCATCTGTGGGTTGGAGTTCCTGCATGGAGGTTACATCGTCTGCAGAAAGTAAAGCAAAATGTTAGGAGGTGGACCTGACTGACAAGACCAGAAGGCTTTGGGAATATGTATATTTTTTGATGTCAGGCAGAAAAGGTGTGGCACAGATATTGGGGATAGGGTGAGATGGAGGCAAATGACCAATGTGATGACCACTAAGAGATGAGGAAGATCAGTTCTGCCTGTCTTTATTTGATTTTGAGCTCAACTGTTATTTCAGGAGGATTTGTTGACTCTAGATGTATCGTCCTACCTGAAACTGCAGCAAAGGCCGTGGAAGCCGGGGAGTGGTTGGTGAGGCTCGACGTGCTGGTGGTACTGCTGTTGTCGCTGGCACAGGTGCTGGATTTTGACTTAGGGATGCTTTCCTCCACGCAGGACGTCATCTCAGAGACCGAATGCCGCCTGATGCCCGTGCCACTCCCTGTGGAGGAGTCTATGTCGTACTCTACTACAGGGGTAAGCATGGGAACGTTGTAGCTCTTAGAGCGGATCACTGGGTTTTTGACAGCGGGAGAATTGCCTAGTTTGTAGGGCCAGGAGTGCTGCAGGCGTTTTTCTAATGAGAGCAAAAGAGAAACATTGTTAACATTAAAAAAAAAACACAGAAAGCCTGAATTAAAGTGGAATTTGTAAGTTTTTCACATACACACAAGCACATACTTACCCAGTAGGCAGGAAGAGCACTGCATACTGGAGGATTCATCCCTGGAATATAAGCCATGAGTGCCAAGGTAGGGAGAGACCACTTTCTGAATGAGGGACTCCAGACGAAGGTAATCATCTGTTACACCTTTAGACTCGTGCACGCCCTAGATCAAAGACACACAAGCATACACACACAAAAAAAAAATACAAGTTTGTCTTAGCTGGTAATTGCAGCGTGTTGGCTGGCGCTAATGGAAACTTTAGGAGTGGCGAGAATCAAAAGTAAATCTGTGGAAAGAGAAGAAAGAGCTCCATTTGGCTTTTTGTGATTTTATCAAACACTCTGCCGGTTACTGTCTGATTAACCCTGTTTTTATAGACTTAGCCAAAAGAACACATTTCAAAAAAAGAATTGAGTGAATTCTTATACGAATTGATGTCAGCATTGTATAATCTTTGGATTCAGCTTGATCACATGAGCTAAAGAAGCCACAGGAAAAGCAGGATTCTGGTACCCGAGGTGAAGCCAACAGATTGTCATCAGTTACAGGTCTTACTATTTTATTGTGCAAATCTTTGGGCTCAGGCCTCGCTTAAAACATTCAAATCTGTCTGTACTTTTTTGTGGGTATTGAAAGCACAAACACAAACAGCTTTCCCAGAGTAAATTCATTTCAATTCAGTTTTATTTAAATAGCTCCAGACAAAAACAGCTGCCTCAAAGCACTTTATAATTCAGGGTAAAGACCTTACAATAACAGAGTGAAATCCCCAACAATCAAAGATTGATTGTGAGCAAGCACTTGGTAAAAGTGGAAAGGAAAAAGTCCCTTCTAACAGGAAGAAACCGCCAGCAGAACCAGGCTCAGGGAGGGGCAGCTATCTGCTACAGCTGGTTGGGGCTGAGAGGAAAAGGAGAGGGTGAGACGGAGGCCCGTGATCTGTTGTGGTGGCTTGTGAAGGGAGCAGCCAAAAGAAGAAAAAGAGTTTGTTCTCCCCGTGTCTGTGTGGGTTTCCTCCCACAGTCCAAAGACATGCACTTACTGGGGTTCGGGAGCTGCATTTCAGACTGCAGGCCTCAGTTAGGATGTTAAAAGTTAAAGTTCATGATGATACAATTAGAAAAAGACTGAACAAGTATGGCTTGTTTGGAAGGGTTGCTCGTCTTTCTAAAAGAACATCAATTCAATTCATTTATATAGCGCCAAATCACAACACTCGCCTCAACCCACATTATATAGTAAGGTAAAGACCCTACAATAATTACAGAGAAAACCCAGCAGTCAAAACAACCCCCTATGAGCAAACACTTGGTGACTGTGGGAAGGAAAAACTCCCTTTGAAGAGGAAAAAACCTCAGATTTTGCAGCCTGGGCACCCTGCAGCCATTGAGTTGACCATGAAGTTCTCATATTTGTCAACCCCCAACTGAAATGCAGCGGGTGGACCTTAACAGAGCTGTGAATACACTGTGATCGCTGTATCTGTCTCATGATCACTGTGATGGTAGTGAGCCGAAAACAAAGAGCTAAAAAAAGAGCTAAAGCCGAGGGGAACTGCAAAGTGGAACTTTCACATTACAGAGTCATTTTATCCACTCCGACATCGTTAACAAGCAAACACTTCTGCTGTTTGAAAGTTTCAGGCTTTGTGTTTCTGCTTAGCTAAAGCCACTCCCCACTCTACAGCTGGCTGTAGAGCAGATGTACTTCCACAACATTGTTCGTGCTTGGGGGTGAGACACATATGGGTCCAGACCTCACTGCAACATCTTGAAATGACAAGGAAGAGATCAGTGAAGTTTCAATACTCTAAATCGTTGAGCCCATGCATGAAAACCGCAGCGCAGAAACAAACCACATAAATAGAAATCACTTCAGTGAACTGGCGTCACAGAGTCTTAACAGAATGAAAGGGAAATTACAAACAGATGAAACGAGGAATTAGCAGAAACGGCATTGATTCTGTGGTAGATTTTACCTCTCACACACACACACAGCTGTTTTCTGAGCTGTTCGACTTCCTTCCTCCTTTCTTTTATATCTTTGAATCTACCTGTCATCTTTTTCTCCTGCTTTGCTCTCTGCCGATACTCACTGAGCGCAAATTAAAATAACTCTGCAGCATATCTGTGCACAATGAATAAAAGAAGGGAATAAATAAATTGTGCTTTCTATTTCCGTCTCGTCTTGCCCTCTCAGTCTGAATCTGGAAGGAGCGGATTTGGGCCAATGAGTCACCACAACCATGTCCAAACGAAAACCAAACAGAAACCGCCTCATAGTACATTCTCTGAGACACACTTGAGAACACACTGAGTCCAGTTAACTTATTTATAAGTTAAAAGGTTTGGTAGATTAGTAAAATACCCATAGCTTTATTTTATTCTGTTTCACTTGTTTTTAACATATTCCAAGAATTCCAAGCTCTTGTTGCTTTAGCGACACCTACATTTTTCATGGTATTCATCTGGTCTCCTCAGTATACTTCTGAGAATCAGAGCTGCCTAAGTCTATAGTATATGGCATTTTTTAATAATCATTTAGATAATGGTAAGGCTTAAAGTTAAAGGCATGGCTACTTTGAGTGTGTGCCACAGGTAGCATCAGCCAAAAGAGGTCCACTAAAAAAGTTAAAAGACGCTTTACCTGCAGTTATGGTTCATGAATTATACGCAATTTATCAGCCTGTTAGCACTAATTAGTAGATATGTAATTTAGCAATGCAATCTGCTAACTGAGCAACTTAATATTCCAACCTTCTACTTCAAATATAGTCACTTTTGGCTGCAAAATAAGTTACATTTACATTTACTGTGCATATATAGAGTCCCGACAGCCATGTTGGAAGACCACAAACAAGAGACTTTTTGCAGTGGTGAACAAACAGCTTGCACTAAAATATCTGAGTGGATTTTTGCAAATTGTTGGAAATTTAAAAATTGCAAAAAAAAAAAAGGGAAAGCCAGCTCCTCTGCTTCAACTCTAATGTCCATAAGCTGAACTCACAGTGATAGAGGGCTAAAAAAACTCGGATCTTGTGAAGCTGTCACGGCCATTAATGACAACGTAAACATGGATAATTCACACAGGCAAACAGGGTGCAGAGGGTCCTGAGTGGTCATGGGAAGACAACTGTGCTCCGTGTTCACGCTGAGATTACTTCCTGTGGGATCCCTTTGCAAGAACAACTCTTTCTACCCTCTGCTCCTCGCCCTCCATCTGTTGCCATTTACCCTCTTTCCTCACGCCACAGTCATCAGTGATGGATATTTGTGCATGCCACGTGCTAAATGGTGCGTTTTGATGTAGGAGTCAGTGTGAGAGATTATTCGACTCGGAGGATGAAAGAGGCGCGAAGACAGAGCTGTGTGCTTACCTGAAGTATTAGCAGCATCTGGATGATTGAGGGAGGAACTCGGGCTCGGGGCCGAGAGAGCGCCTCGTCCAGTTTCAGGTTTAGGGCGATTATGTTCCTGAAGTGAAGAAGAGCCAGCTGACGCACTGATGGCTCTTTCCCCTGATGACATATACACACACTTTAACACAACGAAGCCCTTTAACTGGCGTATTAGTCGGTGAGTGCGTGTACCTGTACAGGATAGAAGATGGCCTGCAGCATGGACAGGACGTCACAGAAGAAGAAGTCCCACGTGTCGGCCAGAGAGTCCAACAACTTCTGACCTGTGAAACAATAAGTTGACACTGACTGTTGCGTGTGTGCAGTAAATGAGAGATTGGGGATATAATATTTTGAGGACTAAGCATAAAAATGGCATAAAAAAAAGAGTTCGTGCAAAACTTTTGTTGAACCCCTAAAACCGAAAAAACTAAAGTGAAAGTCTGAACTCTTTATTGTTTGACACAAAGGGGATTGACGTAAAGGATCACTTCCTGTCTGGGTTTTGTGATGACACTACTGCGTGTGTATTGATTCAGCAATGCTTCACATAAAGGTCACAAATTTACCACAGCGACAAGCACAAGATCTTCACTGCCCCCAGTCGCTTTCACACAGACATGAAGTCATGATCTCACTCTTTAAACTAATAGTTAACTAGTTATCGCTGCATCTGGAATTTTAGTTAATTATTATTTGCTCCATCTAGAAACACCAGAGGCTTGATTTGGGTCATGTCAAGATAAAAGACTGATCTCGGACTTCCCCCCCCAAAATGAACCGCAGGTGCTGTGAACACCTCATCAAAGCCAGGAGGCTTTGTCGGGGGAGTTGAAACTAAAAGCTCAGCAAAGAACTTTAAATCAAAATTCGCTTCTCTGCAAATACACAAGTGGCTTTGATGACATGAAAAATGGGGGATATACAGTTTACTTGAGAAGCAGGCGACTTCAGCAGATGTCAAACATCTTACAAACGTCTCCCGGTTTTGCAGTTCTCAGCTAAATATTTGTAAACGTGCTCATTTGTCGGGTTTCTCCCCGTAAATTGACTCTGACGCCTCAGAGCTTTACAGTCATGCGATAAAGAAAAAGAGCGTTCAGTCCTGTTAAAAATTAAGTACCCCTCATAATGAAATTGCTTGTAGAACGACCTTTAGCAGTGGCAACTTGAAGCAATCACTTCCTCACAGTGATGTGAGAGACTTTATCAGCCTCTTAGTTGCAGATTTGCTGCTTTCGTCCAAGCTTCAGGAGTTTGTTGAACAGATGACCTCACACTTGACTCTAGAGTATTTTGGTATATGGAGGAGTTCATGCTTGACTCAGTGACTGCGAGGTGTGCAGATCTTGTGGGTGCAAAACAATCACACATCATCATCACCCTTTTTTTTGTCAATAACTCGTGCGCACCTTCATAGTAGCGAATCTTGTCCCTCAGAATGACCATTCCTTTGGTGAGCAGCTGATTCTGAAGGTACTCAGTGAAGAAGGAGCCCAGCTCAGTCTTCAGCAGCTGCCTGCAATGCACATAATAACACGAGTGGAAACATACGATCGGGAAATTTCAACAAAAATTGAAATGTCACTGTTAGCGCAGGTTAACAGAGGCTCAGTATGATGGCTCAACATTGATGCATGAGTCAGAACTACTCTTGAGATTATAGTATGTTCTTGTATTAATATGTAAGCATATTTCTAGTAAGAATATCCTGCTGCAGCAAGGTAAGATGGGAAATCATGGAATTAGAAGTCAGACTTTAGTCAAATATTGTAAAGTACAAACCGGCTCAAGCTATAGGCTCAGGGTGCCAGTGTAAAGGTCAGCAGGAGACATAAAGAGAAGAGCTAACCTTACACCTTCATTCAGAGAGTAGAGTTCATTTTCTCCCAGATCCTTCCTCTGAAAAACTGACACCACTGCATTGTGGATGCTAGGCATAAAGACAGAGAAAGAATGAGTGAGGCACATACATGCATAAATGCATTTTAACAGTTTCTAAACTATTTGATTTGCTTGAAAACACAAGTGTGCCGTTTGAACAGTCGGTGGCCTCTTGCAGCCACTTAGAGCCACCAACATCTAAATATCCTGCGGTAGTTTTGCTCCAGATTCTCAGTCATCGGTTAAAAATAAACCTTAAAAAGAGTTCCTTACAAAAGGGAGGTCATCCGGAGAGTAAAGCACACTAAGGTCAGAAGGGCATAAAATTGTTTGAAGTTTTGCGTCCAGTTTAATTTGTTCATGTAGCCTTACAGCCGCACAAACTGACAGCTCTTCCTTTCGACTCTGTAATGTTCGGTGTTAAATAAAGCTGGAGCACCATTAAAAACAAGCGGAGAAAAGAGTGAAAAGCACGAAGAAGAAAGAAAGAAACATGCAAGGCAGAATGGGACGAGAAAGAGGAGGGGATGAGGGATGGATGGAGATAAAGCGGGGTAGTGATGGACCCTGAGGGAAGAGAGGTCTGATGTGCATATACATGTTTTCATGTGTAAAAGGAGGCTGTCCTGTTCATAGCATGGATAAAGAACACTGAGAGCTTCCCACTGGTGATGGAGAAAACACACGCACACAAGCACTTCTTCAACATTAACAAAACAAAATATGAATTCAAAAATAAAATGTGAGCTGGCATCGCTTATAATGGACAGGACTAACCTGTTCCAGGTGGCGTTAGCCCCGGCCCTCCTCTGCTGGGTCCCTTTGTCTCTGCTGCTCTCCTCTGTTCCTCCCTTCTCCCCACCTCCTGCTGGAGCCTTTGCCTGGGAGAGGTCAGTCAGACTGGAGGATGAGTCAGTCCCCAACCTCAGTTTGGTCTGGAGGCTCCTTGAAAGCCAATAGGAAGAAAGACAAAATGCCTGTAAGCACCAGCTTTAATTTAGTATGTGTACCGGAAAAGGCTAATGTGAAAGGCCTTATTTGTTCAAGTCATCTGGATGTACAGTAGTAATGTGCAAAAGTCATTCCTTTATATTTTGCTAAGAAAGTGTGAAGCAGGAGCTGTAGTCTATTTTAACATACATGGAAAAGTATATAGTAAACAGTATATAAGACAAAAACAGAGTTTGTACAATTCTGACAAGCTTGAAAGTCAATATTTGATATGACCATCTTTGTTTAATATCAACACAGCCTGAACTCTCTGAGGCTGCTTTCTTGTAATTTCTTTAAATAGTCTTCAGGAACAGTTCTCCAGGCTGCTTGAAGGACATTCAAAGCTCTTCTTTGGATGTTTCTGCGTTTTGTTCTGTTCTCTGTCAGGATGATCCCACACCGCTTCAATAATGTTGATGTCCGGACTCTGGGAGGACCAATCCATGACTGGCAGTGTTCCAGTGTGTTTTTTCCTATCCAGCTCTGCTTTTACTGCATTGGCAGTCATTTGCATTCATCATTCCATCGGACCTGTCTCGTAAGGCCATGACAAAAACGTGTACATATCCTTTGCAAATGTAAAATGATTTATTTAAACAAACTTAAAGGACAGGAATAGAGACGGATGAGGTGTGGAAATCATTAGACTCAGTGGTGTAGGGTATGCATGTCTGTGGAAATGTTTGTAAGTGTTGCAAATGTAACAAATAAAAAAACCAGAAGGAAAGCAAATGTAACTCAAGACATGTTGGCAACAGGCTGGTGCACAGCACCCAGAGAGAGGTGCCTGCCTCAGATTCATAGTCTGGGATCGCAGGGCCCAGGTGTTCCCAGTTGGCACTGACAAATCCTGCCCTCCCCAGCAAAGACCTGAAACACCTGAAGGTTGAAAATAAGGGTCATTGGTTGTCACACTCGCACATCCTTTAGTTGGGCGTGCTTTTTTATTGTTGTTTGATTCATAGTTCAGTGCTGAGTGGCTTTAAAAAAAAATCTGTAATTGTTTTTTTACAGCACAAAAATATTTCACGTGTATAATCTTTATCATCTTGGCATATCATGTAAGAAAAAAACCAAAACATCCAGGTATCAACTGATGTGCAAACATACCTCAGTAAGTGTCCAGATTTTTATGGCTGACAAAATTAGCACCTGTTGTTAAGCAGGTGATCGCTTTTTATTAGGCGTCTGTGAAAGTTTACACAAGCCGGGAAGCCTGTCAAACATTCAGCTAAGAGACGGACACCAGCCGAACAGAAGGAGATAATAAATATGGGAAAGAGCTGGAAGTAAGAAACTCAAGGAAAGAACGAAGCAAAGAAAGACTACACAGTAAAAAAAAAACCACACGCACAGACATTGCAAAGATATAAGAAGATAGGTGGTGAGGAGTGCATAAAGAGGTACATGATGAGGAAAAAACTCATTAGATATTCGGTGCATTTTTGGATCATGCACAGATCAAACATTTAATCACTTACTTGTGAATTTGCAGGTGAATCAGAAAAAAAGCAACTCTTAAATGGCAGTCACATTTATGTGTGTTTGCATTACAGTATACAAGTATACACATAATAACAACACTGTGTTTTCACTGTCCAACAGAAGAAAAAGTCCTCCACCTCTAACACAGCTGCATGTCATGTACTTACTCAAGCAACTGAAAAGGTACCACGTATGCCCACTCCATGACTGTGTGATAAAAGAAGGGCCGTCTCTTCTCATTTTCTCTCCACTCTCCCACCGTCACTCTTTGTGTTCTTCTCTGCCCACTCCTCCATCTCGCTTTACTTCTCTCCTTCTTTTCCCCCCTTTGCCAGTCTGTGCCAGTCGGTCACCATGTGACCCTGTGAGCTTTTGTGTCAGGCGAACAAAGGAACCCTTTGAGGTTCGAACGGTGCCAAGAGGAAGAGGGAGGATTTAAAGGTGACACGGATTTCACTCCATCTTCCCCTCGGCTCTGTGTGGGCGAAGCCGTACTCAAGCTGCTAATATATGCAAATGACACCATTAACTCATCAGTGTTGAATGATTCCTTATTTATAATATTGAACCTTCGGTATCTCAATTCTTCTCCATACTAAGTGACCCACAGTATATATTCTTCTAATGGAAAAATGTATTTACTTTATAAATTAAAGGATGCTGACACAACTTGGAAGTGAAAAACCTTTTTTTCGGCCCCAACAAGACAAATAGCTGTGGTCTGATTACTAAACAATGGGGATGCTTGAATGAGTGAAAGCATGAATGAGGTCATTCAGGAATGTGCGTGCGCGTGTTTCACTTTGATCGACATTTGTGTGTTTCAAAGGACTGAAGCAAAAATAAAGAAAAAAATGAAGAGGAAACTCTGCAGTGGGACTCTGTGTACTGAATAGCACTTGCTGCTGAAGAGTGTATGTGTGGTGTGTTTATGTGTGTGTGTGTGTGTGTGTGTGTGTGTGTGCTTACCTCCTAAGTGAGCCCTCCCGTTCCATGTCAGCCTCGACAGATGGCTAGCAACCACCCTGAAAGTGCCACCGAAGAATCAACATCTGAAAAAGGAAACAAGCTGGATTATTGAGTGAGCTATCAGTGACCATTAAGCCATTTAACTTCTGTAAACTCGTGAAAATGTAACCAATTTTAGTTTAACTAATTGAAATTTGTCCAACTTCATTCTCACTTCTGAAACCTCAATGAGCAGATCGTCATCACAGAGCACGTTTTGACATGTCACGGTGGGAAAACACAGATGGAAACAATAACAGTTGTTTGAATATTTTAAGTGGCATCTTACACAGTGGAAACAGTGGCTTTTTCTGTGGCTGAGAGAAACACAAACCACACACCCCCACACATTTCAGCTCAGGACAGTGATATGAAATAGGTGCAATATTTTGCACTTTTCCTAATAAACATAGTAATTAAGAGTGCGGGTAGTGGCCAGGTGATGATCATCAGATGGACTTGAACAAGTGATCATCAGCAAGTGTGCTTTGGCAGTTTGCCGGTCTGGAGCAGTCAGGTGTGTGTTAACACACTGCCGAGGAGGGAAGTCATCAGTAATTATCTTAGATATGCAACTGCTGCTGCATCCCGTCAATCTGAGAAAATTTATGAGGTCGTATCTAAACAATTTAAAATCCATCATTCTGCAGTGAGAACGATTTTTCTCAGTCATCCCAAAAGTGGACATTCCAGCAAGCATCCCTCAAGACCAGGCTGTAGAATGCTTAAAGAAAATGCAAAAAAACCCAGGAGCTGCTGCTCAGTCTCTATAGGCCTTGATAGGCATGTTAAACATTAAAGTTCATGACTACAAATAGAAAAAGACAGAACACGTATGACTTTTTCTGGAAGAGCAGCCAGGAGGAAGCCTCTTCTCTCTAAAACGAACATCCAGCAGCATGGCTTAGGTTTGCAAAGCTGCATCTGAACAAACCACAAGACTTGTAGTGTCAGCGACCTTTGGACACAGCAGACCAGAGCGAAGGTGTTTGGCCACAGTGCACAGCACCGACACAAGTACCTCATACCAACTGTCAAGCACGGTGGTGGATGGATGATGATTTGGCTTGTTTTGCAGACACATGACCTGAACATTTGCAGTCATTATATCAACCACAAACTCTTCTGTATACCAAAGGATTCCAGAGTCAAATGTGTAACCCTCCGTCCAACAGCTAAAGCTTGGCTGAAAGGTCTTCAACAGAATAGCTGACAAAGAAACGCATGAAGATGCTGAAGTGACCCAATCAAACTGCGATCTCGACCTGACTGAAATGCTGTGGTGGGCCCTTGAGAGACTGTGCATGAACGGATGTTCACAAACCTCAATGAAGTGAAACAACGCTTATGCAAATAAAAGTGGGCCAAAATTCCTCCACGATGATGTGAGAGACAGATAGAGTCATGCAGAAAATAATTACTTCAAGTTATTGCTGATAAAGTTGCTTTTGCAAGCTTGATGGGGTGTGCGTAGCTTTCCACACTGCTTATGCATTTTAGCTTTGTTTCTGTTAGATAAATAACAGCGTGGTGTGATATACCATGTGTTACTGTGCATCTGGAGTTTTATTTAAATATGGTTGGAATCTGGTAAGTACCAGCTGATGCTTTAATAAACCTTGGAATCGAAGAGGGCTGTACTTTCTTCTTCACTTCCACTTGACTGCACAGCAGTCCTCAGACAGATAAACTCACTGATACTCGCCCGTCTTGCTAACCAGACACAGTATTCTAATCAAATTACAGTGAAGTGGTTGAGACAGATATTTGATCCTTCCACAAACTCGAATGCCCCTGCGTTCTCACACACACACACACACACACACACATAGATAGATAGAATGACATACACGGTCTATCAGGCAAGGCAACCAAGGTAAAGCTGAGGCTTTATCATGTTCTAAGTGTTTTAACAGTGTAAAGTTTTAAGAGAAGCAACTTTATTTTTCCTGCATGCTTTTAATCTTTTAAACATTAATCTGAAAATGTAAATTTATTCACAGACATTTAAATATCCCATCTTTTTATTTTTTACAAAACTATGGCACTCTGATGAAGAATAAATGAATAAGATTTTGGCTAATTTGGTGGGGAATAGGCACGAGGGTGGTGGTGAAATAGAGGTCATAATCAGGGTAACCATGGCCTGTTTAAATGAAAACAATTGGGCTGCAATAACTCTCCAGCGGTTCAGGCTTCAGTTCCGGGAAACTGCATTTGCCACTGTGCAACATGCACCATGTTGCCTGACAACTATATACACGAACAAGGCTTTCACATGTATTATATTTTCACTGCTTCCTCTTTTTTTCTTTTTTTTTTTTTTAACATATTTTCACATGTAGCACAGACTGAGTAAGAAATCAAGGTCAATCAGTTAAGAAGCTGATTTCAGGCCGGAAAGGCCAGTTAATGTTGCTGTTTGGTTAAAAAAATACAGAATAACTTCCTCTGACGGCTGTCTGTGGCTCACAGAGGTTCTGGTAAGTTACACTTCGCCTTGCTCTGGAAAATGTATCCAAACTTAATGTTCCACATGTATCGAAGCTTAATCATGGAGCTGCAGGCACTGCTGCCTGTTTCTGTCTCTTTCTTACACCACAATACAGAGTGGTATAATGGCTTGCTAAGGGGCACTAGGACTGTGGTTTCATGGACTGTGGTTATGAGGGCTACAGAGCTTTTCTCATTCAGCATCTGGGCAGCTTTTCACGAGGAGTGCATGAAACAAACCCAGTCATCTCCCACTCGTTTAAAGCCTCCTCCCTTCACTTACTCTCACTCAGCAGCAGACAGTTTGCAACTGAAAGTAGATATCTGGGACCCCCCACTGCTGAAAATTAACACCCTTAATCTGCTTCAGCTGGTAAACACACACACAGACACGTACACGCACGCACACAGACGCGCGGTTCAGTCTGCAGACTGGCAGCACACAGCAGGAAAATTACAACCCTTGCAACAGACAAGAGCTGAAATAAATGTTTGTGTCTTGCAGCAGGTCTGTCTGCCACTCTGGCAGAAACCCCAACCACAAGTTGGAGGTCCCGCTATATGATAAAAAAAAAGGAAACCACTGGTATACATTTGTTAAAGAAGTATTCTGCCCTGACAAACACTCTTCAAGACAGCCTGTCCTGTCCTCCCGTGGGCAGCTTGTGTGCGATACAGTTTTAAAATACGCAGAAAAGCGGACCGTGATGCACAAAGCTAGCCCCTGCTAGGAGAGGATTTAAAGGACAGTCCATGATCTTATACGGTATCATATTATATGGGTTGTATAAAGGGTTTAATGCACTATTAGGCGATTGTGAGACGGGAATGGCTTGCCATTCATTCTTCTCTCGCTAACAAACCTGGCCAGCTAGTGGATAAACACATCTTCTTAACTTGGGACAGAGTAGGTAATACTCACCTCTTTTTCAGACGTCTTCGTCGCTCCATTAAAAAGCAAGTGCTCCTTAAGTTTAAATGGCGTAGTAAAGCCGACAGTAACTCCAGCCTTTCTGTAAGGGTGAATAACAGCGCACCGTCCCAGCCTGTCAGCCC
>VOQJ01015926.1:92209-103468 GCA_015052665.1 Apistogramma diplotaenia
AAATAGTTGTGGTGAAGAAACTAGTTACCTTAACAAGTGTAACAATGGTGATAGCTTCCCTATCAATAACTTTGGCAAATATAGGGAGAAATTAATTTTTTAGGAGGTCTGAAGAAAGATTGAATTTGTGCTAAAGTTGCTTTAGCCTGTCTACACTTGTTGCTGCAGGCCACTATGCAACCCATCTCCACATAGGCTCATCCTATTCACGCTGACTTAATCAATGTCATGTGCTTCCAGTGATGTCTACTCTGCAGATTGAAATAATTATCAATAACTTATTTCACTATTTTTTATTTTTTTAGAAAATTAACATCTTAACATGGTCAAAAATGGGCAAAATACTCAACACAATCTACTGATTTAGCACGCTTTTGTAACTACATGTATAGAAATACTCTTAAAAAGTGAAAGAAAAACTGCAAAGAACATTTAAAAATGCAGTATGTACCTGTATACAGTATATGTATAGCTAAGTCTAACTCTGAAGGCCATCTGTACAGAGGCAGTGCTTGTTCGTGTCAGGCGCCGTCTCCTCTGTTCTATTTAAGTGCACACAAATTTAAACTGACATAAAGAAACACACTCAGGAAAAGCTCTCTAAGGCACAGGTGAACACATACTTTTACCAGAATTAGACTGAAATACTCAACCACACACACAGTCAGCAGACTAACTGGGACACTATTTACATTAATTTGGCCTGTATAAACAGACGAGGGGAGAAAAGCTGCCCACACACCAAAGGAAACAGCAGCAAGAACCTAATGTTACATAATGACATTAATGGTTGCACTTAAGAGCCCACATCACCCAGTGCAGACCTGCAGCCTCTGCTTACACAGCTACATGATTATGGTAAACACGGCAAGGTTGCAACATCACAGTGCACTGCAGTTGGGTCAGCTTCCATATTCCTTCTCTAATTCACCTGAAAATTTATACCTGGAAAAAAAAATAACTTTAACCTGTCTGCAGTATCGTAGGGCGACCTTATTTACCCAGATCACAAGCCAGCTTGGGTGTTCCACTCCAGTAATGAGACAAGGTATGGTTATGAGGTTAAATGCTTTATTCAAGGGCAGCTGAAGATAACCGGAAAGCAAGTGATAATTTTAGAAGAGCAAAGACGAAAGACACCATCATATAATTTCATCGTGCAGCCAACTTAAAAGACTTAGCCTGATGTGAAAGTTGTTGGTTGGGTAAGATATTTAAAAGTAAAATCAACTTTTCTAAACCTGTAAATAATTACTGCATGGACAAAGAAAAGAAACCATTGGTGTTTTTGCCATATTTGAAGCCAACAGAGACAGATGTAAATACTAAGGGCATGTTTACATTGACAGAAAATGCAAAGGTGAGCATTGTTTAGTAAACACACACACACACACACACATACACACACACACACACGCAAAGTTTTTCTTTTGGCCATTATGGAAAACCACAAAAGCTTGCACTGTCACTGAAAAGATGGCTCTTTATCTTAAAAGTGGTAGGTGCTGCCACCGTAAAAACCACCGGTATGATATCAATGAGCCAAGTGTTCCCATGTTATTATAACAGCACTATTATTTGGTCTCATGCATTATCTGTTTAGCTGATTGTGGAGCTTCTATTTGGACTATTAAATCTGCATGGCTGGCACTGTTAAACAGTCTCCTAAAGGCTGGGGGAAACAATGACCACTTCCTGTTTTTCAGGGTAAAATGACCCAGATGTTTAACCTGGTGCAGTGATACTCAGGCTGACTTGTTATCTGTGGTTGTCAGTGCGGTTCACCTGTGACTCAGATCGGTTACGGTAAACAAAGCTATTTGATAAGGCTTGCTTATCGTTTTCAAATTACAAGCATTGCAATTGTGCCAAACGAGCAGCAGCTCTGTGGATCTCAGTACTGCTCTGTTGGTCAGCTAAAGAACAGCAATGCAGGACGTTGTGTAAAATGTGTTACATAAATTGGACTGCAGGCATTAACTGCTTGCGTGAGCTTGCAATATCATTTAAAGTCATGCAATAAACCAATTAAGATTAAAGATTTGACAGAAACACCCACTTGTGACAGTTAGCCGGTCGTTAATTGGTGATCACATGTAGATACAGTGTGTCCAGTTTGTTGCCATTGTTGTCAAGTATAAACTTAATAGAAATACCTGTGTGTATTTATAGTAGATGCTAGATGTCTTCTGAAATATCAAGGAACATATTTACTCAGCATACAGATAAAATAACCTGATTGGCAAGATAACAAGTAAACACGTGTAAGGTTTTATTATGCGCTGTAGGTTCATACAGGGAAAATCCTATCTGACGTTTATTTTTGTAACATTTACATAAACTGAAGCCTAGAACTGGCTGTTCTCTCAGTCTACAGTCTGTGTAATTTTATCTTCACCCACACACGACATCTGAAGACCCCCACACACACACATGCAAACACACACACACACATGCGCGTCTTTTTCCCTTTCTCCTCACCACATTTCTCTCCCCCTCCCCTCTCTGGTCTTTAAAGTGTGTTCTCATTACAACAGGATGAGTAGCTGAAAGCGAAGCATACTGCATACATAAAAATCTTAATTTGTATCTAATTTTCGCTTTAACTTATTTTTATTCACAAATTTGTGCAACTCAACAGATTTTGGAACAAGTGGGATTGTGTGGGACTGCGGAGAATTGAAAGGAATAACTTCTTTTATTTATAAGTAATTTGTGTTGTATGAGTGAGCTTTTTCATTTAATCTGTTACTATAGTTACGATGAAGCAATGATGCTGAAGTATTCTGCTTAATGATCATTTTGGGAATTATCGTGTTCCTGAACACTATTTAATGGAAACTTTGAACTCGATTGTTAACGTTTTGTTTTTTGTTTTTTTGCTTTTATGTGGATGTGCCGACCAGCCTCGGCCTCATGGGGGCCATTTTTGATTGTGAGGCAGTTGCACAGGTCACCAGCTCTTACCGACTGCAAACGCTCTCAGACAGGCTGGTGAAGGTTAATCACAGTCTAATTATAAACACAGACAGATTACCAACACATTGCAGTTAATATGAGTCAGTCTCATGACTTAGTCGTCTGTAACACATTTCTTGGCAATAGGGGTCAGGACTCAGCGGACTGTCAAACTGCAACTACATCACTGTTTGTGGAGGAAATGTTTCACAACTATGAGGTTCTGGCTGGACTCTCGGTGTAAGTAGTTAATGTGAGTTTCTGTTTAATGCAAACTGTTTATAGAGATGACAAAAGATTTGCCATTTCTGCTGATTCAACACAGTTGAATCACAAAGTGATTTACCGGTGTGTTTAAAGTCACCTTGAAGATGGCAGCTGACTGTGAGTGGTTGCAGAACTGGTCTCCATCCGCAAAGCAAACAAGTTCTCTGCAGACAGTCACCATATTTTTTTTTATGCCACAGTCTTCAGCAACCTTTTCCCCCTAGTGTGGCTGTAGCACAGACTAATACGTAAAGGCATGATGGCCATCTTTTCTCTACAGTCTATGTATATAAAAAATTTACTTGTTAATGTTCATAATGTCTATTAAGATGGTTTAGCTAAGGAAAAGTAAGATAAATATTAGACCTTTTTTCTTTGCCTTGCCCTTAATGCTCCATTAAGCACTCAGTGAATGCTTAAATTAACTTTAATTATTTACTGCTGCTGCTGCAGGTGCAAGCACTGCCATTCTCGTCCTCAAGCCACAATCAACCCAAACCTCAGCCTCCATATGTCATTTCCTGCCACATGAAGAAGCAAATAGGGAATTTCCACACGAATGTGATTGTGTTACATAGTTACTTCAGTATACTCTAATCAGTAAAATCTGTATATGTGTGTAGTTGGTGATTTTTGTCAATTTGTATCTGCATCTTGCTAAAGTAAGCATCATAAAGACATTGATGCAAAGCCACTCCAAGTTAACAGAAGGCAGATATGTGTTGGTGATCCGTTGAATGGGGAGTGGAGACCTCGTCATTTGTGGTGTAAATAGTGTAAGTGTGCATAAAGTTGAGAGTTTGTTGCCACTTCATGCATGTGGCATTTCAACTCTGTCCCACCTGACCTCTACCAAGCTTTCCCAATCATTAAAAAAAACACATTTTAGCTGGACTGCAGGATTACATTCGAAGCTTTTTCACCATTTAAGAACATAAACAGTTGCGAGATAAACAGTGAGAAAACGTATGAAAATGTTCATCTACATCTCCTGAATCATCATATCTTCTTCCAGTTTTGAAAAGGCTAAATGCAGAGTGAAATTCCAATCACAGTGTAGGACCTTTTGCAGTGTGGTGTTCATAACATAGCAGGAAAACTGCATGATGAAAATTTATTGTTTTAATGTACCGGCAAGACCCATTTTCCTTCCCCTCTTCCTTCCTCGGGCCTTTTTCTCTAGTCTAACTGAGTAGTTTTCATTGTATCCATGGAATCAGATAACAAGCACAGATTCACACCTCACAACGAGCTGTTTCCTGTTTGGATTTGAGCTGAGAAGCTGTTTAATAAAGTCTGGATAACAGGAAACAGGTCTGTATATAATGTATAAAACCTGAAGATTGCAGAGTGAAGTTAGGTGCTGTAGCCACGTGGAAAAGACTGGTACTGCAATAACACAGGAAAGTCTCACTTACATGCTCACACACAATACAAACCTGTCTGATTCTTTTTCTAATAGGTGACAGAAAAAGGATTAACATGTACCCCAAAAATTGAAAAGCATATTGAAGGCATAGAAGGCCTAAAACCATATCTACAGCAGATGAACTCATCCTTAAGAAATAGGAAAGAATCCAGCGAAGACCTGACACAGGACCTGAGAGATGCATCTCTCCCTTCAGCTGATCCATCGGTTCACTGAAGCCTCATCAGAAATGGTCTCAGTGGATGTCAAGAAGCCATTTGTAGAGAACAAAAGACTGAGGTAAGCTAAATTCCACAAGAACTGGACTGAAAATCAGCAGCAGCAGGTCTGATGGAGGGCCGAATCAGAATTTGAAAGTTTTGGTTCAAAACGTCAACAATGTATACGGAGGTGGTCAGGAGAGAGGCACAACAGTGAGTGTCTACAGGCTTCTCGCCTTAGGCTGCTGCCCCCGCAATCCAGCCCAGATAAGCAGAAGAGAATGGATGGATGGATGATGTGGATCATCGTGACAGAGAACAGAACAAAAGGCAGCCAAAGAGCTTCAGAGTGTCTGCATACTTCAAGAAATTACTGCCCCTCTTTTCCTAGCAAAATGAATAAGTATTATGAGTCCATATCTCTGGGTACCTCTCCGTACGTACGTCCGCCTTCGTTCAGCAGCTGCTCTGCTGCTTCAGGCCAGTTAAAAAGACAGTGATGACGACATGAAAACATGAAAGTGGCAGAGAAACATGATTTACTTCACAGCAACATAAAACTCCAAGAACTCCCATTCATTTAAACAACTTTTATTTATTAAGATTTACAAATAAAGTAACAAATTTATTTATTTACTGTAGCGCAAAGCGCAAAGTTTTGTTTTTAATAAGAAGCTTGAACACTCTATACTTAGTGCAAAACATACCATTAAAGGCTGTTGATGACTCCTTACATGTATTTTTTTTCTTTCATTCTTCCATATTTTTTTGAAAATCCAACCACTTTTGCACAATGTCAACCACGACACAGAAAAAGGAAACCACCGAGTTAAATTAGGAGCTGTTAGAGACAGTAAAACGGCACGTAAAACAAGTGAGAATTAAAACAAAATAAAAATGTGAGTCAGAAAGACCAGAAACAAAAACCAACACGTTTTCAGCAAACGCTCACAGAAACTGTTGCTGTTCTCAAGACATCATTTCACGGATGCAGGCTACACAAAACAGCGAGGAGTTGCACTGTATCTGTGACTGTGGGTTTGTGTGGACGCTGAAAGGCAGAAACTTGTTTTTTTCTACATGTGGGCACTTATACAGTAAAAAGCATAAAGGGAAAGCGAGCAAAAACTGAAAACTGATTCTATGGTGCAAGAAGTACAAACTATTGCTACACTGTGCATGCCTCTCCTGAAGAAAAAAAAAATCCTACTTTTCCACTTTGACCTTTGAGCCTTTCACAGTAAAATTCCTCCACTACAACTCCAAAACATTACAATAACTGCACCCACCTTCCAGCAGGTGCAGAACTGTCAAACCCAGAGTTTGACAGCATACTGTCACTTTAATAACACTGCATTGCAACCATTGCAGAGCAGTAGGTATTCCTTTTATTGTAATCATTGTGTCTGTGCGTAGCTGCAAAGTGAAATCCAGGATGATACCTGGCAGATAAAACAGCTCCAGTGAATAAAAGCAGGCAAATGCATCGTTTTCTTTTAATAAATCACCGCCATTGACCAAACAAGTCCAATGGCACTGAGTTGGTGGCATCATTAAAGGTCTGACAGAATGCTTATTACTGAGAACTAAGAAGCAAAGTGGCTCAATGACTATTCACAGCTTCAACCAAACTTGCCTAGTAGTAAAAATGTTGCATTGTTTTTCTTGACGAAAAAGAAATAAAACTGGCAAAAGCAATGTTCTTTTGTACAAACGTTACAAAGTAACTTTCTATTATGTGTTTATGTAAAATCGGAAAATCTACTCTGGCAAAAAGTAAAGATGCAAACTTGGAAGTTTGTACCAAATGTTTCGTTCATGTGACATATGTAATAAAAATGGAGAGGGTGTCCGAGGCCTTGAATCTACACCTTTAAATCCATTCATCGCTGTGAATCCCATCATTACTACGGTCCAAATCACCATCACAGCATCTGGCACGCATTCACACTCAAATACTTGTTAAATTTTCCACCAGGATTTGGCTACATTGTTATTTTTGGATGCGTATTCTGATATGCATCTTGGGTGACCAGATCACCAGATGTTGCTTACAGATGGATCGATGTGTCAAAATGTGTTGAGCTGACTACTTTGGTACTTCATGTACATGTCGCTACTGCCAGAAGCCCAAAGGGACTTGTGTACAGGTATTTCACCTATTTGTAGCCAATCGAGCGACAAATCTGTTTATCCAAAGGCTAGCAAAGAAACATCTACGTGCACGGACTCTTCTAATTGTTGACTGCAGCTGGATAAATTGTAACTTGCAAAGGATGCAGAACAAGACAAAAGGGCCTGTACATCTTGCATTGCATATTCTCCTCTGATGCCTATAATGGGGATGCATCAGTGCATTGTAATGTTCACACTTCAAAAGGCCTGATACACTTCAGTCCATCTCAGCAGATCACAGTGCGCCTTGGTGCTCATTTTATCTTTAGTGCCACATCCACACGTGATCTAATCCCTGCAGATACATTTTAAAGCCAAGTATAATCAGGGTTTATTCAAGGGCCATTAGTGTCTGTCTCTCACAATATTTCACACATATTTCGAACAGAGCGGCACCGTTATCCCCACCAATCCTAAATTCAGCTGACAGCAGAGTGCGACATCATGGCTTATAGCACAGATCTGGCTGCTTCTGGTGGTGTCCAAGTTTCAAATTCAGACGGAAAGCTAAAACGAGTCTTTGATTTCAGCTGAGGTCACCTTTAAAAAGAACACTATTTCACTGTACCACGGCGCGGTCTCCTGCAAGTACGCTGCACTGGGGTCAAAGTACAGAGTGGTCCAAGCTTCGAATACAATCTTCAATAACTCCCTCCTCAAAACTGAAAAAGAAAAAAAAAATACAGCAATGGAAACAACACTGATCACAAACGGTGGCCTTTTCACTATCTTTTGACGTCAGTCTCGATCTCCGTTCAGACGGCAGCAGAATAATTCGTTCCAATTTTTTTTTCCCCCCATTTTGCAGAAAATACACTCGTAAGAATTAATCACAAACCAGCCTAAACACACGCGCACACACACCGATACATCGCAGGCCTCTCCCGCTAGACCACTGACTTCACAGCGACACCCTTATATCCTCCACACATTCTGTCCAATGTGCTCACTTTAACCCCCAACAGAGAAGCAACAGGAAGGATGCAAGGCACTAGTTAATACCTCCAGAGATCACCGGAGGCTCTAGAAGGGTCAGGAGGAGCGAAGAGAGCGAAAACAAAAGACAGGTTTTTTTTTTCAAGTACATTAAAAATGGACACCATTGGTTTTATACATTCACATTCATCTAACAAAACCAGGGGAGAAAGGGATGAGGAGGGCTATTTAAAGTGTCTGATAGATAAGTACTGTATTAAGGGAAAAAAATAGCTAGCTTTACTTTATTATCTACATATCAACTATCCTGGCGTTCACTCCGGTTTTATAATCAGGTCTGAAGGTCAGTTTCAGCTTTCAATTCACTTAGTTACAGAGATGAACTGCAGTTGATTAGTTGTTGGTAAGGCATCAGTACAGAAATGTGTCCTCGGTAACCGGATAGAAGGACGCTTATTGAAATAACAGAGAGGGTTTATCAATCACGCAATAATTCATTTGTGGAAAGCTGTGAATTGAAAGCGAAAGGACCCCCAAACTGTTCTATGTATGCTTTGTGTTTCTTCCACCCTAAAACTAATGTTGTCCAACAACATTTGCTAATAACAAACAACAATAATCACAGTGTCTCCACATCGTACAGCGATGTGCACATATAACAGGTCCATTGACAGAACACGGTTGTTTTTGTTTCTTTTTAAATAGAACAATCATTAACAACAATAATTATGATAATAATGTACATTGCATTTCAACCCAAATATTGAAACCAACCTAATTATGACACTAAGAACTGAGGCATAGCCTATGAGTCTAACAGCTGCTACACCTCCAACAATGTGTGAGTGTATTTACATGAGTCTGTGCGTGACTGTGTGGGTGTGTATGTGTGTGTGTGTGTGTGTCAGATTGCCAGTCGGGGGGGTGGGGGGTAGGGCAGCGAGCAAAACAAACCCATCAGCTCGAAAACAAAGAAACAAATGGAATCATTCACAAAAAGAAAGAATTTGACACAAACTGTACATGGATATTACTCTGATAACAAGGTCACTTTTTCAAACAGAGTTCTCTCGTGTTTGCCTTTTGTTCTCTTCTTCTTCTGAAAGGTTTCTGCTGTTATTGCTTCAAATGGCAACAGGGAGGTGAGGAGTGGGATGGAAGAAGAGGTGAACTCGTGATCGTTTGGAGGCGTTTGGCATGCAGAAGCATCGGCTCTGCCCGTTTGGTGCTCCATCAGTGTAAAGTGAGCAGTGTAAAGGTTTAACCGATGGAGGCTTCTTTCTTCCATCCCGCTCTACCCGCTTCAATACTTTGTAACACTGAAGGGGGAAAAAAACCCTAGAAGACAGTGGAGATGCGGGGCTACATTGATTCGCGATATGTATTGGATTTAATCTTGATTTCCTTTGTGCTTTAAAAGGTTAGGAAGGCTCTCCAACTTCCATATGACTTCCTGAAACATTCGATTAGAGTCAGGATAACAACTGCAAACTCATTTTCTTCATCTGCTGCCATTTGCATCCCCTCCTCTAATCATTCAACTTAAGGATGCTAACTTGCTAACTGCCGTTGGAAACACTGAGGATTTTGATTCTTAACACTGTTACTGTGAGCACTAGCAATGCTCATGCCCAATGGAAGAAATGTATTCTTGCAGGGTTTTTTTGTTGCGATTTCTGGGAAAGACTGGCAAACATGGATAGCAGAGGCCCTAAAATCTGCACCAGCAAGAGGTGATGAGAAGGTACTGCGTGGACAGAAGGGCTAAAGTTGGATTTTGTAAAAGCTGGCCACCACACTCTTCCTCCTCCTCCTCAGCTTGATGTAACGTCTTCCCACCAGCATCTAGTAAGGACAATTGCTATCCCATTATGTAAAGATATGTTTACTCATTTCGGAGCGTGAAATCCAACAAGTCTAACCCAACCGTTGGAAAGATCTCACATGCAGACAGCAGGCTCACACACACGCACACACACACGCACACACACACACACACACACACACCCTGACAGAACCGCTTTGGCCTTTTATCATTGCACTCTGAGTGTTTTTACTCTGTTCCAAGCCCACAGCAGAAAGGCTGCACTTGTGTCGTGCACAGATGAGAGGGGAAGTGGAGAGGGCCGGGTGTCATTTCTCTTTCGTTGAGATTTTCTTTCCTTGTTTTGAACAAGTTAAATTCAAATTCCCCTCCCCCACCCCAAGTCAATCCAGCACTGGACACTCCACACCAGTCCTTTCAGGCCGTGATTCAAACCGGCCCTCACTCTATTCCCTATGTGGTCCTCAAGTTGGGTCCTCCTGGGTTACTGACTGACTTCTGCAAGGAACTGGTCAGATGGAAAGCTTGGAGTGGCCCCTGCCCTGGAATCTGCCCCTGTGGGGTGGGATAGGGGCCCAGGGGCTGGGAGGTGCTAACCAGCAGAGGCTGTGTTGGTGCTTGGTGTGTGGTGGACAGGCTGTGAGCCGGACCAGACCATTGTGCACTATAGGCAGCAGTTGGAGTGTAGTGGATGAACTGGGGAGGTTGGAGCTGAGGTGGAGTGGAGGAGGCAGGAGGGTGGCATAAAGAGCCCTTGCGGGCAGCCAGAGAGGTAGCGGTAGTGGAGTTCGTTGGGATGTGGGCTGAACCACCTATGCTGCTGGGACACAGCTGGCTGGGAGCGGAGTACTTCCTGCCCAGACTGGCTGACTGGATAACCTGCAGGGGTAGACGTGACTAAAGTTCATTCAAGCCAAAACATAGAACAGCTTTTCAAAATGAAAACCATAATGTTTGATTTCAGTTCCGTTTGGTAGTGATAAAGATGTGTTTTGACACTAACCTCGTAGCTGTGTCCCTGCGCCGGGGCCTGCTGCTGCTGCTGCAGCTGTTTGGCACTCCTCTTACCCTGAAAAGGTTTGATTTCATTAATTTAATGCTTCGGGATCCACTGATAACAGAAAAGAGAATTATCACGTTTATGGCTTTTGACTTGGCAAAACACATCAGCCAAGCATTAAAAAGTATTTTTATGAATACAACGATGTTGTGACTGATACTTTTAATACCGATTCATCTACTGGCTGCTTTCACAGTAATACACAGTAATCCAGAAGGCCTTGCATGAGGCTTCTTCAACAGATTAAATACACTTTCTGTCTTTGAAACTGTTTGCTATGTATTAAGGTAAAACAGCAGTAAACCTGTGAGAGGTTCATGGCATCTCTGGCCCAGTTGTCCACCAGTTTATGGAGGTCGTCGGTGAAGGTTCCTTTCCTCTGGAACCTTCACCGACGACCTCCATAAAC
>VOQJ01015926.1:109664-127525 GCA_015052665.1 Apistogramma diplotaenia
AGCAGGTGGAGCACTCTGCTCCTCAGCGCGACTGACTGAGAATCTACCAACACGGGCCTCAGGTTCAGTAGTAACCTAAAATAACAAAAAGCAAACAAAACAACAAGATCAGAAGAGGAAATTAAACCTGGTGAAAATGACAAAAAAAAAAGTCAAGAAGAACACGAGAAAGGATGAAAAGAGTAAGGCAGAGAAAAAGTAAACTATTACCTGAAAGCGTCCGATGGTGGTGGGGGGTTTGGGGGAGGGGCGAGGGGACGCGGGAGGGGAGGGATGGCGGGATCCTCCGGGAGTCCTTTGAGGGGGTCCGTCCACCACGTCTCCTCTTTGTCCTGCTCCTTCTGCTCTCAGAGGAGACGAAAAGTCTTTGTGCAATGTGTTCTCTGGGCTCGAGAGGGCGGAGGATGAAGAGGAAGATGAAGTGGAGGTGGTGGTGGAGGAAGATTCAGTGCAGGCTGGTCGCTGGACAGCGGGCTCCTCAGTAGCCAGTGAGACCTAAGCAATGACAATGCAATGTTGCAGTGGTAACAGGGCATGAAGCAGAGACAGAGACGCACTGCTTGGGTTGTGCAAATTCTCCAGTGTACATTTATTATGCTACTTATTCATCTGTGTTGAAGAGCTTTTACCTGAAATCTTCCTAACTGAATTCGAGGAGGATGAACAGGAGAAGACAATATTTCTTCCTCCACAGGGAAGGGAACTGAAGGACATATGATGGATATTTTAGACTCCGGACAGATATGAGACAGATTCAGAAAGATATGGTTATCAGCCATAAGAGAACATACCTGCGTGGCCCACTGAAGGCATACCAGTGTGGGAGGCCTGAGGAAGAGGAGGAAAACAGTTCAAGCTGAGCAATCTTATTTAATCACTGCGCACAATATGAGTCCAATATCAGATATTTGTGTGTTCACCTGTGTGTGAGAGCTCACTGGAACATTCTCTGGACTTAGTGCTCTCCTCAACTGGGCATCCAAGTCCTCCAGAGGCTGCTGGGACTGAAGAGATGGGCGGAGGCGTCGTTAAACCGTGCATGAACAAACATAGTGCAAAAAAGACTCAAAGCTTGGCTGCTCAAGTTTTACTAATAGCTCCTGATTAGCAACATAAGCACAGATCAGCCAAAATCAAACATTTTACAGTTGATTTTAAGATTTTATGGATTAAAGCAACACCAGGCTCCGAGCTAAGCTAAACTGATTAATTGATGAACTGCTGCTCTGCGGTGAGCTTGAGTGCAGCCTTAGATCTCCAGGCAGGGCTTTTCTTCCTGAATACATGGTTTGCACTTGGCTTTGCAGCTATCTGCCTGAAGAACTGAGGATTGTATAATAAAGGCCATCTCTCTAATCACCGCTAATGTATGCTCTCTTTTATTTGCAATTAATATTTTTTTATGCAGTTAAGCCAGAACTCATAATTCTATCAGCAGTAATTCATATTTGCCAACAAAGCTCCATTCTGGGACCTTGCTGCCCCCTCTGCACACATACATGAAAAGCTGTAGATAGGGAGACCTCCCATATGGCAGACACCAGATCAGACAACAGATATGGCACTGATTAAGACAGACACACCATTTAAAGTAGAGGCGGGTTGCAAAGCGGTTTGCAAATGCACTATAACTTGAAAGGCTGAAGCAGTTTATTTAGTGCACCCTTTATAACCTATTTGACAATCTAATGTGGAGAGACGTATCAGCTGAGCCATCGGTTGGTGTAGAAGAAGTTAATCTGGAGGGACTACTGTTCAGCGTGACCTTATGACCTGCCTGAACCTGCACTGTGCTCCATTCTCTCTCCCTGAGCCTGGTTCTGCTGGAGGTTTCTTCCTGTTAAAAGGGTGTTCTTCCTTCCCACCGTCGCCAAGTGCTTGCTCATAGGGGGTCATTTTGACTGTTTCTCTGTAATTATTATAGGGTCTTTACCTTACAATATAAAGCACCTTGACGCAACGGTAAGTTGTGATCTGCACTTTATAAATAAGACTGAATCGAATTCTCTACTTTCTAAAGCAGTTTGTTTTATTGGATGCTATAACAATAAAGTTTATTAGTCTTATTTTAGAAATTGTTGTCTAAATGAAAGTTTATAGGCAAACTGTAATAATAACACATCATCTGAGTAAACATGCAAATGTTTTATTGGCCTATTGCTGCTTTATTTAGACATCATTGCGTCTAAGCAAATTAGGACCAAAGACTCAAACATTGAATTTTTATCATCTTTCCTCAAAAATAGTCACCCAGCGAGACCGCTCTCCTGAACATGCTGATTCTCAAGCTGCACAAAGCCTTTAATTCCTGACCAATTAAACTGCAATTATAATATATATAATCAAAAACAAATCCCCAATGAACTTCAGCTACAGCAGAACTATCTTAATCAAGCAGGACATGTCTCGCCCAGGAGACTTAAATAAGGGACGCGATGTTGTATCCGGGCAGATCAGAGTTTTTTTTAGATGTCACCTCTCTCTATTTATTCCGTGTGCTTGTCTGGTTAAAAAGGAAGTCTATTTTTAGACAGCAGCATTCACAGTCTGGCAATTGAAATCAGTTTCACCATCTCTCTGCCCTGAAGTACAGGCTGCTCAAACTGTTGACTGCTGCATTTGTCTGTCCAGCTTTTTTAATGTCTTCGGTCATTCTCTTTGTTAGCCTCACTCAGATTTTCTATGTGCTTCCCAGTCTTTATTACAATCCCTTTATCTTCTTCTTCTTTCATCAGCTGCCATTAGAGGGCACTGCAGCAGCTCATGTCTCCATCTCACCTTATCCCTCGCATTCACTTTTGTCACACCAACCCGATCCACTCGCCCTCCTCCACCCATCTACGTGCAACTCCCTAACATCTGCATTTATGTGCTTTTTAGGTAATTATTTCATCTTTTCGGTTCCATTGCATGCAGTCATTTAGGCTGTAATCATTGTTTTTTGAGTGAAATATCTCTGAAGCATTTTTATTTTGGGACTTTTGCCTTTATGTTCTCCTTTTAGTGTTTTTAGCATAAGATTAGGTGTAATACGGTTACTGCCTCAAAGAGCTGGATTATTTAATCAGAATTTAGGGCGGAAATAAGAAAAAGCACCACTTATGCACAGCAAAAATTAGATCCAATGAAGATATAACAACACGACATTACAAACACAGCGAGTACTGCATTGTACCAGATACATCGATCTTAAAAATGAGCAAAAGAAACAAACAAAAACACCTGTATTACACAAGGTCCGGGGAAGGATGGCGGGAGTTCTGAAGGAGGAGAACTGGCCTAATCCCAGAGAAAGAGAAGTGAAGTGAAAAGACAGGAGCAGGAGAAACGAGAAAGACAAGAGATTTGTACAGCAGATAACAAGAGTAGTGTTTATTGTTAAGAATGTTGTTACAAGGAATTTCCATGCCAGATGAGTTTTAAGGAAGGTGGACAGAAAAATGGTGGAAGATATACAAGGTGTGATCAAAAGAAGTGTTTTTGTGGCACGTTTTGACCACACCTCGTACAAAGCTCCCAAACTACATTATCTGTGACTTTCAAACAATTTAAAAAGGTGTAGTTAAAATTAGCTACAACCATGCACATGCTCTCTGATCACATAAATACATCATACTATATCAAATGATTTAACTACATCTAGAAAAACCTATCTCTATGTTTAGAATTCAACAACTCACCGGTAGTCTGGATAAGGGAGGTTTGGATGGAGTGGTCTGGCCTATTGAGGCAGACATGACTGTAGAAATGCATAAAATGCAGAAAGCCATGTTAAAAAAAATGAAAGCACACAGATTAATTAAAACTAGCAGGAAAAAGATCAAAATATTCTTGTTCCTACTAGACTGTGCAGGCGTGAAGACAGGTGTGCCAGGGCCCTGGATTGGTGCAGGTGATCCCAGTGATCCCAGCACCAGGCTGGAGGGGGGTTGAAGGGGAACGGCAGATGCTGTGACAGATGCGGTGGAAGTACAGCAGGGGCCTACTGGTGATGAGGTGCCTGCCACAGCAGCCGGGTCACCAGCTATGATGTCTCCCTGGCTGCTAGGTGTCCCACCACCGAGGTCCATGAAGAGAGACCGCAGCTTCTTTTCCAGAGCTTGGATGTCATCTGGTTTGCACTGTGACTCGGAGGACGCCTCACATCTGGAGAAGAAAGGCAACATCATCATCACAGCAGCATCTTTAAAAAAATAATCAATATTTCTGGCTCAATAAGTAACAGAACTAGGCTTTCTAACATAGTAATGATGTTCGATACCCCAGCCTAAATTTCTAAAAACATTTTTTTTGTCTTACTGACTACTTAAAACACTTAAAATACACAATGACCACCTCTCACCTGGGATCACAATCAGCATGGGTGTGCGTCTGCCCAGGCAGGGCTGCCGTCTGTGGCTGAGAGTGCACCAAAGTTGGCTGGACTGTGGGGACATTTGTGGTCACTGGCTGGAGTCCCGCAGAGGGAGATGAGAGAGTTGGAGGAGGGGGGGAGGTGGCAGAGGGAGCGAGCTGGGGACACGGAACGGCAGTGGTGGGGATGACTGAGGAGGTCAAGGGAGGAGCAGAGGAGGGAGTGGGCAAGACTAATGGATGATCAGAGGACACTTCACTGACTGAAGGTACTGGGGAGGACACAAAGGGACCAGTCTGTGCAGGTGGAGGGGAGGTGAGCATTTGTGTTGGTAAAGTGGAAGGTACTGAAGCAGCACTGACAGCAGAAAGTGTCTGGGACTGAGAGTGGCTGAAAGCCTGGGGCTGAATTTGTGCTTGTACCTGTGTCTGGGGTTGGGTGAGCGCCTGAATTACTGGCTGTGAGAGTACCTGTGATTGAAGGATGGTTTGATTCACTGTTGTTGTAGCGGGAGGAGAAGAAGAACAAGGAGGACTGAGATGGATGACGGAAGGGGCCGAGGATACAGAAAGGGGAGGAAGAGAGGCATCCTGTGTCGGGTTTAAATTGGAAGGGACAAGCCCAGCAGTGGCATCCACAGTGGGAGTGACTGCGCTACTCTGTGAAGGAATAGAAGCTGCTGCAGGCTCCAGAGGTGGAGGATGGGTGGAGTGGATGCAGGGTGGGGCGGTGCTGGGTCCTGGATCAAGCTGATTTTGGTTCTGCCGGAGTTCAGAGAAGGCTTGCTGTAAGCTGACTGCTCCTGCAGACTGAGACAAGCCCAAACCCTGAACCAGAGTCTGTGACGGGGGCGGAGAAACTGGAAGAGAAGGAGAAAACCAAATTAAGTGTGAGTTAATCATGTGATGAGATCACGTAATTCCCAGCATAGCTTCAACAAGCTTTGACCTGAGTACAAAGTTTTGGATCACCTCATGTGAATACATGTGCTGAATGAGAATTTCAAAACCCTTGAATCCACTGAGAAATGTATGGCCTGTCAACACAATACACTGAGATTAGCCCCTAAAGAAATCGATCTAGAGGTGACACACAACTCTTACCCGTTTCAACTGGAGGCGCAGCAGAAGGAGAGGCGGGAAGCATTTGCGCCTTCAGCCTGGCTTCAGGTACGGGGCTGACGATAAACCTCCGACCTGCTGAATGGACCACTTGTGCTGTTGGACTGGGCGAGATGTCTAAAACAAAGGGTGAGACACAGCCTTTATAGTAACTGCCATGATGTTCTGGTGCAAGCTCTTTTGCTAAAAAGGGAGGGCACGACCTCTGACCTTTACCTTTAGATCAAGGTCGCTGAGATTTGAACTCAGTTGAGACTTTTAGTACACGGGTCTACGATGTGAATTTGCGCATTCCAGGTCACGTCGTTCTCAAGTTACGGTAAGTATTAAAGTTTTGGTGGAAACGATGCCGCTCGCCTTTGTCTTTGAAACAGCGACGCGAAAAAGGTGTTTACAAAAGTGTATTTATTGAACTCTATGCAGAAATTCCAGGGCATTCCCACAGGTCTGACAGTTTTCTTTGCCACCATACTGCTCAATAAACTTTGTGCCAGATTTACTTTCAATCTTTTTTTTTTTTTACCTGGCCTGGGGGCAGATATTGCAGGAGTCTGCTGTTCCGCATCACGTGCCATCTGTAGATCAACAAGAGAGCGTGCTGTAACCAATCATAGTTGGACGGTGAAAGATAAGGGAGCAGATGACTATCGTTTCAGGACAGGAGCTCAGTAAGTATGCACACACTCATCGATGGGCTGTAAAAACTTCTATTCAAGAACAGCAGAACCGCCACAAAAGGAACAAAGCCAGAAAGAGGGAATAAAGAGTCATTGTTGTATTTACCTGGCTGTTTGAGTCTCTTTCCAGACCCTTCTCGTCAGCGTTCTCTATTACCTCTCTGACCTGCTCGATAAACGACTCTCTCTCACTCTCCAGGATGAACTCACTCTCGACCTGGAGACACATGCACATTGAAAAAGCCCCATTTAGATACGCATTTAGAATTTCACAGCAATTACATGTACTTTAGTGGTTTTGGATGATAAAGAGCTGAAAGCAGGTGCAGTGGCATGTAAAAAACAGTCCAGCCTTAATACAGAGGTATTAATAGGGGCTTAAAGTTTATCTGAACTGGATGTTGAATGGCTTTTCACTCCACCTTCCGGGAACAATCTGGGAACCAGTCACCTAATTGTTTGGGGCTAATGGCATAGCCAGGATATCCGGGTAGTGGATAATAGATATCAGAAACCAGAGTTCCCGTTCTGTGCGCTGGTCATTGTTTTATTTGAATGCAAGCTCATTTAAAAGGCTAATGAAAAGCTAAGCCGATGCCTTTCAGATTGCATTTTAGCAAATTCAAGCTCTCTGTTGCTCTCCACACGGGCTGTTTACCTGCATACAACCACAGTGTGCTCAAAAGTGATCATAGACCTTAGATTACAAGTGGAAAGCAGAAATCCTTCAGAACCCAGTGACTATAAATAGTTCTGAGAGACAGAAAACCTGCCACTAATGTATTGATACAGTTGGGAGAGAGAACAAATGAATCAAAGCAGATGTGCATGTGAGCAGCAGTGTGCTAGTCTGTGCACCATGATCTGGGCAATCTCCTCAGGGTTGTCTCCATCCAAGTCAAACCTAAAGGTCACCATCTTCCTGTTGTGGGTCTCCAGCTGACACTCTGCCACCCTGTCTCCTAGGTTGGAGATCTGCATGCAAGCACACAAAGAAATCAAACCACTGTTAGAGAGGAAAGATAAAAGCATGTAAACATAAATTACTTTTAGTGTAACTGACAAATCCCCAACAACCACTGGATATACACTTGGTGGACCTGCTGTTTAATTACATTGAGAACATTGAGCTTCGCCTTGGTAATCTTCTCGTGGTGTGATCGACTCCGCACGGAACGCCGCTGGTGTCGCTTGGTCGAGCGCCCTTCGTGACGACCGCCTCCACCCCCACCTCCTCCTCCTCCCCCCTCATTGCCGTCACTCAAACCCGAAGTTTCAGAATGGCCACTGGGGTACGACATAAGCAAAACACAGTAAGAGACAAAGACCTGGAATGGGCAGCGAGAGAAAGATGTCGCCGAGATTAAATGAGGAGAAATTGCTTTTTATTTCAGGAAAACGCAGTTCTGTGTGTGTGTGCGTGTGTGAGTGTGTGTGTGTGTGCACGCATGTATTACCTCTCTATCGATGAGAGAACTTGAGGTGGCTGTAGCTGGGACTGAGACAACTCTGACTGCGAGGCAGGCTGAAACACACACACACACACATAGCCACTTGCGTGAAAATGTACACAGCACACAACCAGCATGGTGGATGTCACCACAAACACCAGGGACATTGTAGGGAAGTGGGGGGAAAAAGCAAGGAGCTGATAAAATATAAGCCAGGTGTTTCTAAAGCAGAAGCAAATGCTAGCTAGATTTGAAGCAAAATCTTTAGGATTTTCAGAGGTTTAAGTGAATCAAGATATACTAGAATATAATATAAATGGGCCCAAAGAATACAAAAAACAGAATACGGAATAACAAGGATGGAATGAACTTCATTCTGTTAATTAGGACTCTATCCAGACCTGTGAAAAAAAAAGTCCTCCCTTCCTGCAGTCATGGGAATTAAGAGGGTAAGAAGCATCCAGGTGCTGCTAATCAAATGCACTTGATTAACTGTTCATCAGCAAGTGTGAGCACTTCTATAAAAAGCAAACGTTTTGGAAGTTTGCTCATCTGGAGCTTTTAGTTGTGTGCCTGTATCTTTCCAGGTTTGAGGTCAGATAATGCAAAGCTCAGAGGAACAGCAAAAAGAAAAAAAGCAGAGCTACACCTCAGACTCTACAGGCCTCAGTTAGCATGTTAAATGTTAAAGTTCCTGACAGTACCATTAGAAACAGACTGCACAAGAAAACATGGCAGCACAGCTTAGGTTTGCAAAGCTGCTGACGTTTTATCTCGCAACAAGACAATGATCCCAAAACACAGCAGCACATCTCCAAGAATCAAGGTGCTGCAATGGCCCAGTCAAAGTCCAGAACTCAACCTGAGTGAAATGCTGCAGTGGGATTATGGGGTGTGCATGAGCGAATGCCTGCAAACTTCAGTGAACAGAAAGCTGGATTTTTCACGGGACTGCACAGAGTTCTGTGAAAACTTTCTATCTCTAACAAAGCTGCAACTTCATCTCATAATTAAGGTCCACAAATGATGAATGTGTTTTAAAAATAGGGGCTGAATTAACCAAAGATGCCTCTTGTACAAAAAAATAAATAAAAAATCTGCATCCAATTATTTATTAAAACTGGACAATTTTATTTTCAAACCAATCACAAACTGAGTCTAGTAGATTCAACAGATGTTTCTAGTTTTTAACCGGATCCACCAATAACACAGAAAGGTTTTCCAGCAATTATCACTTGATTGCGTATTGCTACACATAAACCCACAGGAGGTCATTAAACAGGTTCTGCTTCTGGGCATTCTCACATTTCAAAATTCAGAAGTTAATATAATTAAAAACAGTCCAAAGTTGTGCATCAACATCTTTGAAAGTTTCCTTTTTTTTCCCTTTTTTCCTTTTTGGTGGGTTTGTCCATCTATGACCAGTACCTGAACGGGGGCTTCCATGGGGGTATCAGGCGGGGCGGTGACTACACTGATGATTGGCACCACGGTGGCCAAAGGCTGAGGCACAGGTGTGGGCACAGGAGGAGGGGAAACAATAGTAGGCACCACCCCAACAGGGATTGCCAGAGGAGAGGGAGGGGGAACCACGACTGCTGTCGGCATTGTGACGGCAATCAACGGCGACGAAGAAGGGAGGGCCACCAAAGGGACGGCAGAGGTAGGTGGAGTTACACTGGGCTGAGAAGGAAGGGCCGAGAAAAGGAACAGAGGGAACGAGAAAAGAAAGGAGAAAAGAGAAGGAAGCGAGAGAAGATGATGAGAAAAGGATGGAAGCAACGTCACGGGGGGGGATCAGGAAGTAGATAAACCCAGCCAGTGCTCAGTGACAAGCATGATCAGAATGAGTCTGAGTCTTTACTGGTCTCCATGATAAATCATGTTAAAATAAAGACGCCAGAGGAGCGAGTCATCCATAGTTTACCAACACATTACTGACATGTTTCACTCTGACACCATGAACGAAGACAACCGACGCACACATCAAGCCTGTTAGCGAGCTCCGAAACCCAACAACACACACTTTGTGACAGAACAGCTGAGTGATACACACACCACTGTAAGACCATGCAAAAACAGAACAAACCCCTTCAGGCAATGTGCAATACAACTTTACAATGTAGATGGGCAACACCCTTAACACGACGTCACAAATGGGAAAAGAAGGTTAAAAACCTACTCAAATATTACCTCTGAGCTGAAATCCGAAGATTTGGAACCACTCTAATCAGAAACAGCTTAATACTAATTTTAAATACTATTTTGCACACACTGCATAACCAACAAGCCAAATAAGTTGGTTGATGGTCTCTGTTTGAAGCATCACTGTTGAAAATGTTACTCCAGCGTTTATAAAAAAAAAAAGTTACAAATTATCAAATCATTATTGTAAAACGCTTTTTATGGACTTAATACTAAAATGAATATTGGTCTGAAACTACACCATTTCAAGAGTCTACTACGGTTTCCCAAACATTTCTTTTTGTCTTTCTTTTTTTCCCCCAAAGTTCTCTTGGTGGAAATATTACCCATCTTCATTTCCATGCTCATGTGTTTGTTATCCATGCTTTTAGTAAGGTGGTTATTAAGAGAATGTGGGGTAAACAAAGGGAAAATCATCATCAACAGAAAACTGAGGTTTATAGAAAAGATACAAAAACAAAGGGCGTTATTCTGCCTGTGTCACGTCACATCACATCACATCACACATGCAAACTTACACACATGGACAGAAACACAGGCACCAGCTCCTTACAGTATGTTAACATAATACACTGCCAATCATAAAGATACCTGGGACAGAGCTAGCTGAGCTGCTTGGTACAGAAGATAAAGGTGTTCTATACTGGGAGATGGACTTAAGTCACACAACTAATCACGCACAGATAAGCACACACACACCACACCATGCAATCACAATAACATAAACGTGGACACGTAAAAGCACATGGAAACAAACCCGGTGGTAAGCACAGGCAGCATGCCCAAGAGCAAGAGAAAAACAGAAGAAAAGTGAGAAAAAAAAAAACAGAACATGCAAGAATAAAAGTTTAATGCTGACCAAATCTGCAATTCATCTGTATATTGTTTATCATTTATACCTCTTTATATGTTCTAATATGTATATATGTTTATTAGCATCTGTCAGCTTTGCTTTGAAATATGTGAACTTGAGCAAAAGTGTTAAAAGTGCTAAGAGCAACCTGTACTCTAACCCTGTGGTGAAACAATAAAAACTGTTATGACTGATTGTGTTTAGTAGATTTGTTTTAGGTTAGAATTTAAACTGCATGATGGTGATGGTAAAGATGAATGCAGATATACAAGCCATCAAGCACCTTTAAAAACACATATCACCACTCACATGTAAAAATAGGAACATGTCAATCTAATGCGGTCCAGTATGTCTCAAAAACCAACTATCAATATAAATATTGATGGTTGGTTGTCAATAAAGATAAAAAAAAGAAAGCGCTTCATAAAAATGGAAAAGCTGCTGTACTGGATTGGGGTAGATTAAATATAAATGACGAGGCCTGTACCTGTGCAGCTACCTGTGGCAGAGGTGTGTGTGTGGGGCTCTGAAGTGACACGCTGCTCTGGCTAGATGAGGCAACCTGGAGAGGAATAAACAGATAAAGGTGGGTGAGGAGAAAGACAGAGGAGGGGAAGCACAGTGTAAATATTTACATAAACAGAAATATCCTTTATGTGTTTGACACTTTGAATAAAATGATTAATATAACAAACTGCAGAAATATAATATGGACAAAGTGTTACCATCAAAAACATGAGCTGTGACAAAAGTACAAAGTGTTAGTGCAAGTTATTGTAGAGACCTAAAATTTTGGTACTTTATAAAGCAAAATTAATGCATCAGAAAGACACATCAGACATCTATTTAGCAACCAATTTATTGCTCAATCAGCGTTTGGTTTCTTTAGAAAAATTGTTTCTGTTGCTGAAGTAGCTTCAGCTCTGCGTGAGTAGCTACTCCTATTACTGGTAATTACTAGTATATTCCCAGTAAATGGACCTAAAAATGTCCAAAAACTGCCAAAACCTTCCTGTTGTGGCCACTTGAGGCTGCCGCTAAAATTAAGTCTATCTCCAGACCTGCTTGTTTTAAAAAAACAAAACAAAAACTGAGCCTGGTTCTTCCTGTTAAAAGTGAGTTTTTCCTTCCCACTGTCACCAAGTGCTTGCTCATAGGGTGTCGCTTTGATTTTTGTGTTTTCTCTGTAATTACTGTAGGGTCTTTACTTTACAAAATAAAGCACGTTGAGGCGACTGATTGTGATTTGGTGCTATATAAATAAAACTGAACTGAAGTGAATTGTTTTCTAATAATCGTGCCTGTTGGGAGGTCCCAGAAGGTGGTGGCTGGGTGCTGGCAGGGACCACAGGGGGACCTGGAGCTGGCTGAGGGGAAGACACCTGAACCTGCTGTTAAGAGTCAGATTTAGAAAAAGAGAGACAGAAAAATGGAAAGGGAAGGAGATGCAATGTTGTAGAATAAAACAATGGAGAATAGAGGAGAGAAATTGAGAGAGATTAAGGACAAGAGAGAACAAAAGAGAGAAAAAGACAATCAGAACATGTTTGTAGCTTTTGGGTCAAAACCATGCATGAGTACAAACACAAGGCAGTTCTGCTTTTCTATCGTTTTTTTAACCTAGATTTTCTTCTTGTGTATGCACACATGCACACAGACACATATACTCATATCCGACAACAGATATACGCACACTAATATCTGATGTATGCATATACACAGCTTGTAGTACAGCGTGTACAACAGTACAGGCACAGCACTGGGGTTAGGCAGGGTGTAAGTAGGATTTATTTTACATGCAGGTCAGAACCTACGTGATTAACAGCGATAATAAAAAGATGTTATATAGTCAACAAAGCACAGAGTAGAATAGAATACTCACACTAAACCTTAACATACTGAGTTAATTATGAAACTTTTAAAGCACTCGTTGACATCACATAACCTGTCTTGTCCCTACCTCTGACTCTGGCTATGCTTTTTTTTCTTTTTAGAACTCTTCAATCAGTCTAGAGTAGCACAGAGACGACTACAACCAGTCTACTGATGACTGAACCCTTAGAAGGCTGGATGCAACTATATACTTGTTATGAAGCTCATCCTTAGAGAGTATGGGGAGAGCTCACGCAAGTACAGTATGTTGCACCAGACATACAGCTACCTAGCTTTCTGTAACATTACAGGGAGCAACATAAACAGGAGATTTCACATAAGAGATATTTTATTAAAGAAAAGATGAAAATGGGGGGGGGGGGTACTGGCGGACAATAAAATGAAAGGAATAAAAGAAACAAAGTAAACAGTTAAGAATGCAGCGATGACACTGATAACATCAGCGTTCTAAGGGTTTAAAGAATTTTAACTGTGACCTTTGAACCCTGTGTAGGAAGATGATTTTCAGTCCAGGCAGGAAAAGGTAACATAATACGCTAAATTAAAGAGCTGGCTTGACGCCAGGCTCTTTAGCTTTTACAACACAAAACAAGAACATCTGAAATACACAGATGAATGTCTCTCTGCGTGGTTACATTGCTTGGTTTGTCTAAGCCGCCTTGGTTTTGTTGTATGTTTCTGTGTGTTTGAGCATACAAATCAACAAAGTCCTGCAGCTTTATGTCAATTCTGAGGTTTTGCTGAAAGACAAAATTATACTAAAATGCACTGTTTATGTCTTGAAGATGCACTTCTTCTTTTTTTTTTTAAAAAAAAGTGTGTGCATCTAGATTATTAACCTTAACCATCAACCGTATGAATCTTAACTCAGGACCAAACTGACTTTGGATTTGTACGAGCAAAAATTCAAGTATACCGCAGACACAGTATACAAGCACAAACACACATTTCTCATATACTTTCATATATGAACATACAGACAAAATATTACTTACTGATCAGACCAAAATTCACAACATAAAACACAAGAAGGGAGCTTAGACTCGGCTTGTAAAGCTTTAACACCAGAGAGTGTCCCAAAGAGTGTCGCTTTAATGCAATTATCAGTTGAGCACAAAATAATGCCTCGTGTTAAGCTGGAAGTGAAATGGTTCTGGTTTAGTGTTTTTGACTAACATTCTTCAACAAGTCATCTTTAATGCAACACTGCTGAAGAATGAAGACGCTCCGATGGCAGACATTAGACTCTCTGTGGTGCTTTTATGACTGAAAAGGGGGATTAAATCACAAAGACTACATGATAACAAAAAAAAAACCCACCATAAATAAATATGGGGTAAAAAAACAGCAGGGATTGGCGTAACAACCTCTGGGTCAGATTACTAATATAATTTAATTCAGCTACTTTTGATAGAATTACTTTTCCAATTATCTCCTGGCTACTGGGTCCAAGAATGCTTAGTAAACATCTCGCTGCCACACTGTTAGAAATTGAAATTACATTGTATCCAACAATCAAAAAGTATTTGTAGATCTTTACTATAAATCTTTTAAACTAGTAACTGACCCAGAGGTCTACGTGTGTTCTTAATTCGAAACTCTGTACCAGAGGGGGGTTAGCGGCCTGCATGGCCAGCAATGATTCGTGGTACGTCATATCGGGTTGAGCTGGCACCACTCCTCCGTGCCGGGCCCAGGCACTCTGCATCAGAGACTCCAGTTGATTTGATGACGACCCCCCAAATGGGAGCTCAGAAGATGGTGTGGTGGGGAGAAAGTTCGGCACTGAAGGCGGGTGTCCCTGGGGATCTACATGAAGAACACCCCCTGGTGAATCATAGGGTGCAGTCGAGGATGAGTGGGGGATGGACTGAGCAGCTGAGGACTCAAAGGAAGGAGGAAGAGGTGGAGGAGGTGGTGATTGGAACTCTCCTGCGTCAGAGGAGGTCAGAGAGTCACTAGAAGGCTCAGGGCTTCTGTCCTTTGTAGCCAAACCTGCATGGTGAAGGAGAAGACTTCCAGGAGGTAGCGGGAGCTCTGGACTGACATAAGAGTACAGCTCCTCTGTCACCGGTTGGAGACGACTATATGTACCAGAGCCACCGGATCCCGTTCCAGTGCTGTCCTCCAGCGGGAGATCCATGGAACTTCTTCTGGCCCAGTAAAGTCTGGATGCCAGGAGGCTTGGGTCTCCAGCAGCCGCTGCAGCTGCAGCAGCTGCAGCTAAATGAAACTCGAAAACACTTCCGGTAGATGGTGGGGCATCAGCCATTACTGGAGGTGCAGAAATAGGAAAAGAGGACGAAGAAGCATGCTGTGGAGGATAGCATGCCTCGGATGAAGAGGAAGAAACAGAGCCACCAGTGGATGCACTCATGGGGGGTAAGGGTGGTGGTATTGGACTGTGTGCACTCATTCTTTGCAGGATATGAGGATGCAAGAACCCTGCTTGAGATGGAGGACCAGGATCAAAACCCAAACCGGCAGCTGCAGCTGCTGCCTGCCTCTGCTGATGGAAAAGCTGGTGTGCAGTCATTGGATAGCCTCCATACGCCATTGCTTCGTAATGGTCCAATAAGGCAGCTTGATTTAGACTGAGTCTCCTCACTGCTTCTTCGTGCTCTGCTCTCTTATCTTTGAAGACAAACAAACTTGGGTCAGATTGTCCTGGGAGATGGAGGGGTTCCCCAACACCACGTCTTTGAGCAGTTGCTGCAAAACCAGGATTGACCATGAAGAGAGACGGTGCCTCAACACCCTCCATCCCAGAAAAAGGGTGGAGGCTACTCCCATAGCGAGGGTAAGCAGGCTGAAAGTGTCGGGTATGCGCCTCGAGAATAGAAGTGCTCTTGCGTCTCTGACTGTTGTAGGCCTTTGGAGGCCCAGTGGGAGGGGGTGAGAAGGAAATGGGGCGCTCAGGGATTGAGGGGAAGAAAATAGTTGGGGGGTCTGGGAGTGTTGGAAGAGGGATGGTCCCTCCTGCTCCTCCTCCCCCTCCTGTACTTGCTCCTCCACTGAAGGGGTGTGGCATTGAATGCTGCTGCGACAATGAGATACAATGGATTTAAGAATGACACTCAGAGACAATGAGACAGAACCACAGTAAAGGCTCATTGAAATGGAGAAAAAAAAAAAGAGCATAAATTCAAAGAACACCAAAAGAAAAAGGGATTCGCCTTCTACACTTAAAGGAAAATGATGTGGTTAAAAGCTGTAAATAACGAGATGAACCAAACTGCCAATGAAGAGACAGAAATCAGGTTACAATAGACAGATCAAGTCACACACAGGTACAGCACAAAGACAGCGACAACACTCAGCGACTACACAGAAAGAGACAGACACACAATGTCCCAGGTGGAGAGAAGGTGAATTATAAAAGAGAGGAAAGGCTAAAGGCTGTTTCAAAGGTTGCCATTATCCTAATGCATCTGCAATCAGGAAAACTGTCTTTAATTGCAAAGATATCTCTGCAAAATGTTGACCTTTTAACTTGCCAGCTGCAGCTCGCAAGAAAAGGAAGAGTGCAACACTTTCCAGAAAGGGCGAATGTCTACTCACAGATTCATCAACTATCCCTAACACCATTTTAATCTTAACTGTCCCTTCATGTTATGGGAACCGCTTGTAATTTTCTACAAACCACAACTGGCTGTAAAATGAGCTGTTCTCCTGACCGAAGATGCACATTTTATTAGAGCTTTGGACTATACAGCAGGGTTAAAGTGAAGTGCAATCACTGTTTATTTAATAGGAACATGTGGCGGCCAGTGGAGGCAGAGAGAGTTTAATAGAGATGGATGTGCAGAATCAAAGGCTCACAAAAGAGTCTGAAAAGCCCACATGTGGGTGTGTAAACTCTGCAGAGGTCAGATACTGAGTCAATATCAGCAGACTAAAGAGGACGAAGCCGACGTCAGGTAGCTGTCTGCATTATTTACGGTTCTTAAGCCAGTCTCCACCTGGCTTAATATCTCTGTGGATATGATCATTACACCAAGTTTCTGATCACATGTACAACCGTGTCTAATTTCTCTCTGCCACTATGATCTTCACGGGTAAAGAATGATTAGAAACCTTGATGAGGTGTTTGCATGACACAGTTAATTCCAACAATACTGTCCCTCAAATTAAATTAATCTGAAAAAGCCTAATTTGTCCTAATCAATAAAGCTTAAGGGCTTACTTTGATTTGGCATTACCTTTTGACTGAATACTTGTCAAATCATTTGTACTTGATTTTTCGGAGCAAGAAACAAGCAAACAGTCATTGAGATGTGCATATAATACATTTAGCATCATTATTTCTTGTTCAGGCTTTCTAATAGACTATTGTAGGTGCTTAATGCTGTTTCCAGTGTTCTTCTAAGACTCCTGTGACCATTTCTAACACCCGAGCATGCACATTCAGGGCTGTTCATGTGCCAACTAGCAGCGTTTTCCTTTGCTTGTTACAATAAGCTGATAACAGCTGATTATTATTATTTTTCAGACTCAAATGTGGCCAATGTCCACCATCTTTTTCTCCCTCTCTCTTCCTCTTTCGCTCTCACCACCACTGTGGCCTGTTGGCATGATGTCTTTTGAACCTACAGGGGTGGCGAACAGGGCAGGTAGGCTGGCCCGCCGCTGCCTGGCCCCGGGCAGAGAAGAGGCAGACTGAAGGGGCAGGACTGTCTCCAGGGCCTTGGAGAGACGCCCAGCGAATGTGTCCCTCTCAGATATGAGAGGTGCGCACAGGGACGCAGTGGTGAAAAGGGCTGAGGAGGACAGGTCTGGAGGTGTGGTGGGCTGTTTTGGATGAACAACCGGGGACGAAGAAACGTGAGAAAAGGAGAAGGAGGAAGGGGGAACGCAAACGGACATGCTACGACATCGACGGTGGTGCGACACAGACTGTGGGCCAGGGAGGGTTGATGGAAGAGGGGGCGACCAACATGAAAAACAAACATAAAAAAAAGTACTTAAACAAAGGGCACAACAGATATAAAACAGGAATAAGAACATTAAAATAAACACAAACAAACTTAATCAAGGCATAAATAAAAGTCACAGTTTACAGTTTATATCCATCATCACAACAACAAATAGGATAATAGGATTCCAGTTATTCTGTGAGACTGAGATTTATAAGCAACAAATTTCTTAATGATTTACAGGTCATGTATTAAAAACTGGAGCTGTAAATTAAAGTCACACTGAAAAAGAAGGAAAAAACAAACCCAGAAAAAAAATATCTGAATTAAAATAAAAGCAAACAAAAAAAAAAAAAAAATCAAAAAAAATAATAAAGAAATAATTTGAATT
>VOQJ01015926.1:153763-164820 GCA_015052665.1 Apistogramma diplotaenia
AGGGAAAGAGTGAGAGGAAGAAATACAAAAGGGAAAAGATGAGGAGAGAAGGAGGGAAATTAAAGGGGGGGGAAGAGATGGAGAACAGAGAAGAAGAGCAGACGAGGAAAGGGAGATAAGAGAAAAGCAGGAGGAAGAGGAGACGGATGTTTTAATGGTTGACCACGAGAAGAAAAAGAGCAAAAGGAGCAAGACGGAAAGATATTAAAAAGGAAGGAAGGAGAGGACATGCTGGATCTGAAGAGAGATGAGAGGAGTGGGAGGGAAGATGTGCACATAATGAGCTGTCAATTGAGACAAAAGCAGAATTGTATAACTTCATAATGAGTCTCATTCTCAGGATAGATACGTGTAATAATGGCAACGAGGCCTGGTTAATGAGACTACTACAAAAATCCACATGCAATATAACAAACGTTTCCCAAAGCGAACTATTAAACCAAGATAACCCAGATTTAAACTTGTAACAAAGACACTTTTGCAAAGGGAGGAATATCAAAAGGTTTATTCATAAAGTGACATCCAGAAGCAGCACTTCTTACCTCTGCTCAGGCTAACCTTGTTTAAAGGAATGAGGCAGGAAATAACTTCTTTTTAAGTTTTTTTCATTGTCTTCCCTCAGAAGCCCAGAACAACCTCTTACTGTATTTTCAAATTCGAATTAAGAAACATGAAACACTTTTTGACTCTAAAAATGAAGAAAGCAGGACTTTCTAACATTTTCTCCCTGAAGGTCTCTTCTTTACTGTGAGATGGTTACATTTCAATCACTTTAACCCAAGTCTTTGGCTGAGGTACGCCACATCATACAAGAACTGGACTGGACTGGCAATGTGTACAGGAGAGGGGTGCAACAGTGAGTGCCTACAGCTGACTGTAAAGCACGGTGGAGGCTGAGTCATGGTTCGGGGCCGCATTATTCAAGCAGTGTGGGATCATCTTGACAGAGAGCGGAATTAAATGCAGCCAACATACAAAGAAAAGCTTTTCAAGAAGCCTGGAGAACTATTCCTGAAGACTATTTAATGAAATGACGAGCTGCCTCAGCGAGTCCAGGTTGAAGAATAAAGATGGCCGTGCCAAATATTGATTTTCAAGCTCGTTTTCGCCATGCATGTTTGCACATGTCATGGAAAAAAAAAGTTTTTTTGGCTTAAGACTTCATGCTTTACTTAACTAACTACTTTATTATTCCAGTGAAGCTAAGTTCATCTTGTGAATCACTTTGGGTTCCAGCCCAAAGCCTATAGTAAAAGAAGTAAGCCTGTTATTTCAGCTGCCTCTTCTTTGCTGTAATGGCTGGCAGGCTCTTCTGCTATGTGGCGAGAAACTGGATAATTACAATAATGTACAGCTCTGCTGCCTCTGAAAGGAAACACTATAATTAATCACAAAGTGCATCTGGCTACAATTAGTTTTACAAAGACCTGAATAATAAGCAAGCTTTTATCACCGCTGACGGTAAAAGCGCTGTAACCGTAACAGAAACTTTCACTGCGCCTGTAACCTGAACACTGTGCCGTATGAAAGATATCCAACCTTCTTCCTTTGGAACAATGATAACAATAAGATATGACAATATGATTTTTAAGCCTGAGTCAGAACAATCGTAGCCTAAAATAGACACAAGGGTTGGGACAAAATGTAAGAGAAGCTTATCCCGCTCTTCTCTATTCTTTCCTGATTCAAAAGGCAAGAAAATATGGATGCATTTATTTAGGAAGATTATGTGGGGTAAGTGGGTGACCAGATCTTGGACAGATTTTTTAGAAAAATCATTTTAACAACTGCTGCTGGAGTCTCTTGGCCAGCTATGAACTCATTAGCTAGCAGCATGCATGAGTATAACTCAGTATTTCCTGGCTCTTTTAACTACTTTAACAGGTGGGGTATGTAAAAATGGGCTGCCACAGTTAAGTGTATGAACTTGAAACAAACCCAAGTGCTGCTTATTAAAAAAATTAACTATTTAAAAAGCAAAATGTAACAATACATTAAGGGCATTAAGGTGAATATGACCACATGTGCACACACAATATTTGGACGGATTTTAATCATATACGCATTTTCCATCCACTTAGATTACATATTAATGAACTGAACGAGCCAAAAACAAGACGAGGGCAATGTCAACAGAAATCACTCTACTAGACTTGCTGGCTGAGATAAAAGCTGGCGCGCGCGCGCACACACACGTGTTACATCAGCTGCTGGAGGTTTAACAGAGTTCAGAAAAACAGGGCTGAAGTCAGAGAAGGAGAAAAAAAAGTAGGTAGGAGAGTTTCAGTCGGGCAAAAACAGAGCAAGTGCTGAACATGATTTCATACACATTCATACACACACACACACACGCGCTAAAGGAAGTGCTGCTCAGCCAGGATGTTTGCATTGATAAATCCATCTGGCTTTTGATAAGACAGCTTCACCTTAACAAGCTGTCCGTTCAAGCAGCTTTTTGGGACATATGCCCCTTTATGTGATGACTGGCCACCATTCAGAAGCAAAGCCCCGGAGAGAGGCGAGAGACGTGTGCGTACAGTAGTACCAACATATGATCCATCCATCAGAAGCATAACTTCAAAAGACGTCCCACAGTAAGAAGTCCTGCGCCAACACATACAGCAGCATCAGCATGCATGAAAGTTGTGTTGTGCAGTCCAGAGTAAATCATTAATTTCTCTGATAGATGCCGCACATTAAGTCAGATACGCTCTGACACACTCCCACTGTATGAAAAACTTAGCGCATCTTAGGGAATTAAACTTCTGGGCCTACTTTGCTGCCTGAACCGCGACCATCTGGAAACATTACCGTCATGGTTCACCCACCGAGCAGGGAATGCGAAACCTCGCCCAGCAGCACGTCCTTTTCCTTTCCCAGGCGCACTGTCCCACATGAGGTGCGACGCATGCCACACATTTCGATATGTGGAACATTTTAAGCTTCTTATGATATTTTTACTTCTCGAAGCTTATTTCTGTGACTGCAGAGGGAAGCATACCCCCCGAAACGAGAAGAGCTGGGGCCAAGCACAACTTCCCGGTCAGATTACAAAACAACACGAGTCACGTGTTTTCGCGTGGCAATATTGTGACTTGTTGATTTGCACGCTTACAGACAAACAATGCAGAGTTGTGTGAGCAAACATAATAAATCTTGCACCATTCAAACTTCAGCTACTGTGTTGACATAGTTTACTGACAGCTGGTGTTGCAGCTCTGTACAGTACATTGTTATTATCTAGATTTATTTGAATAGACGTTACCATAAAAATATTTCTTCAGATGCTGCAGAACGCATGAACCTGAGGTGCGAAAGGACTCGTGTTTGCGGCGTCCTCGCACGTCTGAAATAGAGCTCAGTGACTGTCAGTTATTTATTCAGTATCAATCATACAGAAGGCCTCTACCCCATAGGTGCCGCTGGCGATGATCTCAACAGGCCAGTTTGTTTTGTGTGTGAGCCAAGTGCAAAATCTCCCTGGAGCGAGATGCGGTGTTGTTAATAGAAATAAATAGATGAAACAAAGGCAGATGAGAAAGCAGAAGCGGGGGGGCAGAAATCAACTGTTTTAACGGAAGCATGCAAACAATGGGGAATTAACAATCAGGATAAAGACCAGGATGGATTTGTGAACACAAAAGGAAAAAAAAAAAAACGGATCTGTGAGTCAAAACTGAACCGCTTCCCTCATCACCGCGGGGTCAAATGCCGATGAAGATAATTGATGGGGGATTGGCACGTTCACAGTCATAGTCATCAAATATGATTCATTCAAGTTTTCCTCTGTTTGTCTTGTGCCTCCACCAGTCCATCATCACTCGGCGCGTCGCCCCCAACAGACCCATCAAGTGACCCAAATGCTGACCCCAAAACCTGACCTCGGGCCTCTCCGCTCAACGGGACCCTAAATCTCGCTCCTTGAGGAGGTGCGTGCGTGCATGAATGCTTATTTTGATGGCTGTATGAATGTGACTTATTGTGCTCTCTGTTTGTACATGCATTTGACACCATGGCTATATTTACACACATGTATGTGCTGCAAGTGTGTGTGTGTGTGTTTTTTTAAAGTAAGCTTGAAAGCTGCATTTGCTTATATCCGGAATAAATCAGGCAGAGGGAATCAGCTGGTAGAAAATGAAAAACTGGACAAATTATAATAATAATCAGTGTAACTACAGACTGCATAAATGTTTAATTGACTGTAAGAGGACTTTCCCACTGACTTTTATAAATTATTAAATAAAAAATCTCAAAGCATTTAACCAGTGGCATAAAAGCTGCATTAATTGACTGATAATTGTTGGTTGTGGCCCAAAATGACCAAAAATGGGAGCTCGTGAGTTTTCTATCACAGCCGAGGACCAGAGATGATCTTTAGTTTACATATCTAAAAGGCTTCTTTTAAAAACATTGCTGCTCTTCCGAACGGAGCGGCTGAATCCGACAGTATTAATGTGGCTCATCCTCTCTGTTTTCCAATGTAATTCCTCCTCTAATATTTGAAACTGCATCCTTTCTGAAAAAGCTTTCCCATGAGCCACCTGACTCTCACTGCTGTACCATGATCACAGAGTAATGAGCTCAAGAGATGCAGGTTTCTGAGATTTATTCCTTGTTTTTTTAAATCACGACTTTCAGATACTGGTCCTCTCCTGCAGACAGTTTATTCAGCCTCCCACTTATTTTTGTCCTCCACTTGTCAAGTTTACTCAAATCATTTAAGGACACGCTGCACTTTTTGGCTAATAGCTCTTCATTGCACCTTGTTGATACAAAAATACCATTTTATGTCTCTTATCTTGAGCATTTTTTCATAGATTCAGCTAAAGAAATAGTGGGCGATGTCCCTAAGATACTTTTGAAAGACCTTCAAAAAGCCTGGTGAACTATTGCTCAAGGGTATATTTACAAAATTAAAAGTGGAAGCAAAATATGAAGTAATGAAGGGTGTCTCTAGACCAGGGGTGTCAAACTCATTTTGCACTGTGGGCCACATGCAGCTCACTTCACTTCACTTCAGTGGGCCAGACCAGAGAAACCTCCTTTCTGTCTGTACACAAGTTCAACTGCATATTGAATCCCGCAGATATCTTAATACAAGAAAAAAGCTGTATGAAATGTTTTTACACAACAGTCATCTGTCAGCACCACTGTTTCAGCTTAAATTGTAAGAAATGTGTAAAACTACAGAAAAAGTTCTGGTATTTTGTCCAGACTGTCCTGTAATTACAGAAATCAGGAAACAGAAAATGTCCTTTTTTAAAATTTAGTTTTACTGTGAAGCCATCGTAAAAATGTTTCTATTGTAGTGATAAAAACAGGGATTCCATCATCCAGCGGGCCGGATCAGAGTCTTTGAGGGGCCGGTTCTGGCCCCCGGGCCTTATCTTTGACACCTCTTCTCTAGACTGTTGCCGTACTGTACCTGTTTGCTTTCCTGTTGCATCAGCTGAGTGTTTGCCGTCTTTGGGAGGTGGGAGAAATAAACTTTCCTCAGATGTCTCACTCTAGCCTTAAAATGTGACTTGCTTGCTCATCCTAAACATTCAGAAATCGAGCTACTTCCAACTTTGAGCACTGAGCAGTTGGAGGTCACAGCAGAGTTTAAAGGGGAGACTGGCTGACGAATGGAGGGTGTGATTGTTCGAGGCCTCTATTCACGGAAAAAAAGCAATTCGAACGCGATCCAGAAGCCTTCATGTGTAAGGAAACTAAGATAATCAGGAGCTAGTGAGGAGTCTAGCGAGGACACTGGTGGAGGTAAATAAATAAATAAAAAAGGCAGAGCTGAAAATATGAATCATGTGCTGCTGTTGCTGCTGCTGCTAACACCTCCAGCCCACGAGACTGCTATTTATAGGCAGAGAGAAAGCGAGAGAGCGAGGTGGAGAGAGATAGCAGAACGATAGCAACGGGGGAAGACAAGTTCAAAGACAACAGCATAACACTGAGGGTCGACAGCTGGAGGAAGAGGGAGAGATCGGGGGGGGGTGGGGGGTAAAGCGACATAAAAGGAGAGCAGTGAGCAGTTACAATACAGGAGAGAAAGACAGGAGTGTGGAGGAGCTGGGCAGGAAGAATGGAGAGAAGGACGAGTGATTGTGCACCAGACTGAGAAAATACCAGGGTCAAAATGTGGTCATCTGGGGGATGGATGGAATGGCAAGTCAAAGGTGCAAGAGAGGAAAAGTATAAAGGCAGCAAACGGTTCAAAACGTGTGTTGTTTTTAAGAGCTGCACGTAACACCCCCGCCACCCAGACAGGTGTATGTACCTGCCTCAGATCTGAGTCTGTGAGAAAGGGCAAACAGCCAACGCAGATGACAGGAGATTTGTCAAGATTAAACCTGCCTGATGAATGAAACATTCAGACGATATCACGAACAATTAGCTTTGTTTTGTCTTTTGTTTTGCTCGATCGCACCCTCGCTTTTATTACCTCAGTTTAAGGGTTCATTCAGAAACTCGAGATGTGCAGAAACGTTCCCACTGCGTCTACCGAGTATGAAAACACCCAACAGTTGTCTCCCAAACTGAATTCGCTCTGATGTCGCTTGCCAAAAAGCCTCAACAAAAGCAGGTGTGTGTGCATCACTATTATTCGTGCTATTAAAATAGACGGGATTACAGAGGAAAAGAAACAATCGTTAATTTTGTTTGGTAGACAAGCGAGAAATACTTGCTGACAGGACCTGTTCAGGTTGAGGGAAAAAAATAAGTAAAGGGGACATAAATAGGTTCTAAAAACAAGAGCTGGAAATGATGATAGAAACTTTTAGAACCTGGATCCAAAACACCAGGGGAACGTAGAGAACCAGACATGTTGAGACAGCGTGGGTGACAGCAGAATACACTCTAACGCCGTTTGCTTGGCTCGCGGCCCCACACATGATTGCCCGCTACGTGCTCGTTCCCACACGCTGACAAACTGGCTTATATGGGAGTGTTGCTCAACATTTAAATCAACCCTTACAGGTACATTTCTGGCAAAGTGAAGATAAAACGCCGCACAGGTGTACACTTTACCCCAGACAGCATCAGAAGGACTCTCACTGTGTGCTTCCTTGTTCCTCTCTCTCTTCCTTTCCTTCCTTTCCTTTGCTCACTTTAAGTTGGTGAGCTGAAACAGAGTTAATGTTTGGGCTAATTAAGGACATTCCCCGGCACTGCAGTCGGAGCAGATTTGCTGTTTCAACTAAAAAGGGAAGCTTTCTAAAGAGTTTCACAGTTAAATCCCCCCCTAAAATGCGCTGGAAGATACTTCTCAGCTCGCCCCTAAACAGAGCTCTCTGTTGCAAGTTTAATCACGCAGAGTGGCGAAATTAAAAGCCAAACAATCTCTCTCTGCTGCTGTGTGGGGTTACAGGTAATCTGAAGAAGCAAATCAGCTGGAAATTTACCATTAATAACAAGACAAACCAGCTTTACCAATTATGGACAGGCGTGCTGATCAAATATTTCTTGTCATGTGAAATTTGACAGCGTGAAGTCCAGCGAGGGGCATGTTTGATGGGGACAAGCGGCAGCCAGCTGGTGGCTGACCACAACATCTCACTTATGTTTTCTAACAAATAGAAATAGAACTGTGCGAAGCGTTTATGCACACAAGGAGTAACCACAGAGTGCGGATGTGCTGTAGACTGGTGTGGTTTCGGTGCCACCTGCAACGTGATTTTTTTCCCCCCCCTTTTCTTGGCTTCTATGCACCAGAGTGATGCAGAGCTGCTCCCACTTGTGCAGAAATATGTAAAGAAAGCTCCTTTTCTACATGCTGTGATATGACACAAGCTTGAAGACGCACAAACACCCTAACCTGTTCTTTTGCAAATAAAGCCACATGGCTTTGCATGCATAAACACATGACCACCCACACTTCAAACACACACGCACACACACACACAGAAGCTCACGGGGGTATTATCAATATGAAGTGCAGGATGGAAGTTTGTAGTACAGTAATATAAGAACGTCGGATTGCGAAATTCTGGGTGGATACCAGTTAAGCCAATATTTTTGTTTCTGCTTGTTTATTTTGTTACTATATTTCCCCATGGAAACAAAGACATCTGGCCTGTTTAAGCCTTTCACCGTACTATTTTCTTTTCCATCGGCGTAACCAAACAGATAAATATCAGCCACTGAAATCAATAAATACCCTTATATTTGCCAATATGTGACTCACCAGTGTAAATATTAGCATATTGGTGCACTCCCAAACGTAATCGCTTCTGTTTCTCTAAATATCCAGTCATGCCTCAATACGTAACCCAAAACATAAATAAAAATTCAACCTGATGTCAAATAATTCCTCCAAGTTTGAAACCAAACTGCAGCACCGCCTTTGGTGATGGTGAGAGCTGCTCTGCGCTCTTGTGCAAAAGCCCCTGGGCAAATGAGCATCTGGAAATTGAATATAGAGTGGAGCAGACAATGGCTAAAGTACACAAGTTGAATGGGACTGCCGTCAGACCACAGGGGATCTACAGTCCATTACCTCCTAAAGCTGCCCATTAACTTTCCATCTTACTCTCACTCACCCCGTCCGTCTCACCCTCTCTTGCTCCGTCTCTAGCAGCCTCGTCTCTCTGTGACTTTGTCTGCATCTCGCTATTAACTCCATTTATGTGTGCAGGTCTCTCGCTCCCATTCCGGTTTGTTCACAAGCCATTACTGTCTCTCTGAACTGTCCAGCCCTCTCCTTTCCTCGCCTCTTGCCTTCAGCCCTTTCTTGTCCAGACTATTCTAAAGTCAAAGCTCACTATTTCTTTTAGTGCATATTTGTGCAACTACTTTCGTTTGGTTTTTTTTTGTTAATTAGCAAAATAAAAGTCATTTAATCAGTTAAAAATGTAACACCTTTAGCTGCACTGCAGTGGCGTTTAAAAGATATACTCAACACATTGCAGTTAGGAGGAAGAGGTATTTTAAGTTAAATATTGATGCAGTAAGACTGGACAGAGGCTTTTAGATGACCGCAGAATAGAAAGCATTCATTTAGCTGCAATCAAAGCCACAATCAAACCTGTGCACAAGTCAAAAGCATCACACGCTCTCTTTTTAGGTCTTTCGTTCTCCTTTTTTGGGGGGGGATTTTTCTCCAGTTCTTGCTAGTTCAGCGTCTCCCCGTTTGCAGGGTAACTGAACCCGGGATGTCAGCGTGACGGGGATGAGCCGTTTATCACCCTTAGCACAATGCAACACAACCCAGCCATGTTAATGAACACAAAGGAAGAACCACTGTAAACAAGCAGACCTGACCTGTCGGCTAACCCCGCTTTTTAATAACGTGTGTGTGCGTGTGTTTCTACACATGAACAAGAAAAGCCTGGTGGTGTTCCACGCTATGATCAACTGCTTATTTATGGTCTTACCCAAAAGACCAGCTTCATAAAAGATGGGAATTCACTTGGAAACAATATGAAAAGGGCAGTCTGCCCGATCCAAAACTGGACCTGTGGATTTTGAGATAAGAGTGTGAGCCAGTACCTCAGTGACCCGTCTTATCTCACTGCAGAAACGAATTTCTGGAGGGGGAAAATAAAAACTGCTATCAGCCGAATCAGACAAATGCTTCCTGGATCCACAGGTTCATCATGAATCTCTGTGACTCACTGATCAGAGCTGTGGTGAGACTTCTAACTGAATAAAAAAATAAACTGTGGTGCATGAAACAAACGAGCACATGAACTAACAAACAAAAAAAAGCTTGTGGTTTTCATGGCATGCAGGGCTTTCAAAGTAAAAAAGCAATACTTTTTGGCAAACTACTTTCTCCAGCGCCACAGCTGGAATGGTCTGTGGCACATGATGGCTGTCAGTCATGCAGCTGTTCATCCTTGCACCCGACCACGGGATTAAACAGACCAAGGGGGCTTTCCCATTCGATTTAAATGGCACTGCACGTTGCATACCATCCATGTGATCTCGCACTGTGGTGATTACATCATACAAGTGTGGTTTATGAGGGATTGACTCCTAATCTGGTGGGGAGAACTTCCTGCCTCACTGGCCACAAAGTCTGAGGTTGTGTGTGTGTGTGTGTGTGTGTGTGTTTGAATGTGGTGCCACTAACTCAGCATTGTGTTTTGACTCCTTTCTTCACAAGCTGACCATGGAAATTAAAATCTCAATTAGAAACTAATTCACCCAACTAACGAAAAATTCCAGTGTTGGAAGCGGAATATGAATTAAACAATCCGTCTGACAACACTGTTTGGACAAGATGGTGATACCAGTGCCACTATTCTTTCCCAGTCTTTATTGGGCCTTAGTGAAGCTTGAAAAAGTGTAAACACAAACACTAAACAGAACATTCTTCTTCTGATTAAAAGTTGTGCTTTACTGCTGCAACCAACACATTTTCTCAAAAGGCGCAGCTTTTACTTTGAAGGTGAATGTTCTCCATTTCCACTTTGCATGCTACTTTTGCAAGTTACCTTCCTGTTCACCTAAATGGCAAGCATTTGCAGCCAAAAAGTTGGCGTCTTCCATGCAATCTAACTGCATCAATCTGCTAGTGACCATGAAGGATTTTGGTGCAGCATCCACCTTGTGACTACTTTCACCCAGCGACAGCCAACAACCTCCAGCACCCATTTGCCAGCTGGTCAGGGAATACTTTTTAATTTCCCCCCCTGGTGACCAGCTGTTCCCAAGGGATCGCCGACCAGTCTCTAAGTCTGTAACTAGGGCCTTTGAAAGAAGAGCTTTAACTGGCATGTAGATGCAAAGATATCGCTGAGGCTCAGCATGACAGACAACGGCGGAGTCGACTGTTTCAGAATTTGTCAAGTCACATCTTCACAACTTTCACTTCTTTGTGGAAAATGAAATAAAAAGTAGACTCTACACACATAAAGACAACACTCTGACACAAGGAGCTGCGCACACAGTCCCCACTCATTCTGCTCTAGTTGTGGCTCGGCAGATGACACTCTGCTGCTCTGCTGCTATTTATAGGACTGAAAGAAAAAAAATGAGAGGGAAAAATCCCATCTCCGCCTTCTCTTTGCTCCCCCCCCCCCCCTCCCCCCCCCCCCCCCGCCTTACGCTCA
>VOQJ01015928.1:2117-12158 GCA_015052665.1 Apistogramma diplotaenia
TAACGGGTGGTGCTCTAATGGCATCACTCTCTTACTGTATTGATCTGATGCACACTCTCTCTCTCTCTCACACACACACACACACACACACACACACACACACACACACACATGCACGCATTGCTAAAATTACTTCTCTTTTTCTCCAAAGTCAAAGTCATTCATAGGCCTTCATTCGCCTGCTTCATCTCAGCACTCTGCAGCCTGCAAAGAGCAGCACGCAGCTCTAGACTGAATCATATGACAGCCTAATTACAGCTGTGCAAACACATTCACTCTATGTACATGCATGCATCTGCATTCACACAGAATACAGGAGATTATCCAGAACACAGTGTATGCATGACCCAGTTTCAACAAGATGCATAGCAGGGTACTCTCTCTGCACCCCCCCCCCTCACTCCCTCTTGTCTTCTGCCTCTTTACTTCTTCAGTTGCCTCATCGCTCTCTTTCTCTCTCTCTTTGCTGCCACTGTGAAACCCTCCATCCTTTGTAGTCACTGTGGTCGTGACTGTGTAGAATAGATCTAGAGGCAGAGGAGGAATAGATACGTCTAGCTCAGCCTGTGCATCTGACTATACAAGGAAGCGTGCGTGCGTGGGTGTGTGTGTGTGTGTGTGTGTGTAGCCTTTGTGTCAGCAGGAATCAGCCTCTGTCATAGAGGACATGACTTGAGGTGCCTTGGGATGCTGAGCGCAGTGTGGATTAGTGGATGTCTGTATGTGTGTTTGTTTATTTAACAGGGTCACAGTGCAGTAATGGGCTACTCAGCCAGCTTGGTGTTCCTCTATTAGTATAGACAATGGTGGTTTTATGAAACTATTCCTAGTTATTCCTGAATAATATTTCTAATTTCAGCCCATTCTATTCAAAATCATTTTTGTTTAAATCACAGCAGACGCCTTTTTGTTCATCTCTCAAACTGCTTTCTGAAGTACGATCGTTGCACAAGTTCAATTAAAACTTGTGCAACTATGATAGTTGCAAAAGAGAAATAAATTCAAGTCACAATATGCCTATTTCACAGGACGCTGTGCAGCCCAGTGAAAAACTAAGACACCCTGACTGCTTCCACAGGAACTCAGAGTGTAAGAAGCAGTCAGGTGCAGCATATCAAATACATCTGATTAACTGATCATGATTAACCGATATGAGCACCTCTGTAAAGCAGAGGTTTTGGCAGTTTGCTAGTCTTTGTCATTCAGATGTGTGTTAACACAATGCTACAATCTTCCCAAGTCACAAGACCATCACACCGTGTAATGTTCAGAGAATCTGCAGGAAAAAAGAAAAAAAAATCAAAAAAGCTACATTTGAGATTCTACAGGTCACATTTAGAAAAAGACTGAACAAATATGGCTTCTTTGGAAGGGCTTCCAGTACAAAGACTCTTCTCTCTCCAAAGACCGTGTCAGCAGGCTTAGCTGCATCTTAACAAACCAGATGAGACCAAAAGATGAGAGATGTTTGATGAGAACATCAGCATACTTAATTCTACTTTTTAAATGAATGCTTCTGTTTGTCCTGCAGAACTATGGCCTAGAGACAGAGAACCTCCGGACTCTATCCCACAAGCTCAATGCCTCCGCAAAGAACCTCCAAAACTTCATCCTCGGCAGACGGAGAGGTGGCCATTATGATGGGCGAGCTTCCCGAAGGCTACCCAATGATTTTCTCACTTCAGTGGTGGATCTAATTGGTGCAGCCAAGAACCTGCTCGCTTGGCTTGACAGGTGGGGCAGCCATACCACATGAACCCAAGAACATCAAAGCATATATATTCAGGCATGTCAAACTCGCGGTCCGCGGGCCGTTTCCGGTCACGCCCCCTAACGCCATGAATTGGCGTTAAAAATATGGTACAAATAGGCCCTTTAAGTTACTTTTTTGACATTCCGCTTTCTCCGCCAATTAAGAGGGTTGAGCAGAATTTCAAAAAAGTAACTTAAAGGGCCTATTTGTACCATATTTTTAAGAGCAATTCACGACCGGAAGTAGGGGGCGTGACCAGAAACGGCCCGTGGGCTGCGAGTTTGACATGCCTGAATATACACCAAATAATAGAAAAATATATTTTTTCTAAAACTTTTCTGAAACATATTTTTACACAGTGGATGCATTTCTCTGATTATGATAAATATATATATTTTTTAGGTCTCCGTTTGCCAGTGTGACAGAGTATTCATTACTGAAGAACAACATCGTGCAGCTCTGCCTAGAATTAACCACCATTGTACAACAGGTGCTTTCACACACATTCATGCCATTTACATACCCATTACGATAAAGGTCATGATTTGAATTGAAGGGGCAACTCTACTGGAAATATCAATATGGATAGAACTTATGTTTCTATAGATTTGACCATTTGAGCAGCACACGTACATTGCCACAGGCTGTTTGCAGCATGACTGATGGGACTAGTGGCTCTCAATAACAGCCTTGAGCAACGTACTCATCGACTCACAGTTAGACCTCACCACTTGCCTAACTTAGGCTCTGTTGAACAGTGAACTAGAGGTCTCTCATCCCTATAATTCCCTGTCCTCCTTCTGCTTCCCCTCTGGCTCGATTTCTCGTGTTAATGCACCACATTGCCCACACATGTGCACACATCCAGCACACTCACTCTGATACTGTAGCCATCTCATTGTTTGGAAAGAAACTATGCCTGCTCTCTTGGACCCCATTCATATCCTCCCAGTAAGAGCCCGCTTAGAGTGTATGAGTGAGAGTGTGTTTGTACTTGTGCCCAGAGTGAGTCCTGGAGCTGAGCAGATAACACCCATACCCTGTTGCAAGGGCCAAAGAAGAGTGAAGAGAAAGGGACCACCGTAAGTCCACAATGGGCCGAATGAACATGTGGCTGCCAGGACGCAGCGAGACAGACAAAGGTGGCAGGACCGCTCGCACTAATGCGTCAAATAGATGAATTAACCGCTACCTTCCACATCTGGTGGATTCGGGGGTCTGTTTTTTTCTTTTCAGAAAGAAATTAACTATCAGCTGTTGTTAAATAATAATTTTTCAACCTGGTGAAGCTCCACACACCTGTGCAGCTCTAAAACCCATCAGTCCACAGGGTTAGTCTACACGGTAAAATAACGCGAACGACGCAGAAGGTTTGAAACAAAACAGCTGACTGCTCATGTTCTCCACATGCCTTCCATTTCTTCCTGTTAGACATCTCTTATCTCATTTCCCTTCTCTCCTGACTCTTATATTTGGAAGGGAGAGAGATATTTGAGTGCGAGTGCGGATATGATGCTTTCGTCATCTCATGTATTCCTCTTTGTTCTTTCCTATAGGATTGCACTGTGTATGAGACGGAGAATAAAATTCTTCACGTGGTAAGTTTTTGCTCTAATATCAGCGATGATTCAAAGTTTGTTGGTCTGTCTTTGTCACGTGTACTGCTCCGAAAGCAGAGTGTCTTTAAGTCGAGCTCCCATTTTTCAGGGTCAAGAATGATCTTTCAGGCTCAACTAGTTTCGCTTTGTTCTGGCACTGTTACATATGTGGTTACATCACGCAAGAAGCTGCGGCGCACGATAATCCTCATATTTCCAAGCAGGCTGACTTATCGCACCAACTTGCCATCTAGTATTTTCATGGACAAAACTTCACATCTCCTGGCAGACGTTTGCGCTTATTCTGAGAAATAAAAGCATTTGGAGTGATTCTGCGTGTGACACAAAAAAGCAAGCGCTAAACTGGTGCGTTTGAGTATGCTTCAGTTAGAAATGTGTGTGTGTGTGTGTGCAAGTCAGAGTACTCTTTGTTTTTGGTGGAGTATGTGGCACAAATGTGTGCATGTTAAAGTGCAAATGAGCCCGAGGCCTTCTAAAAGCCTCTGCGTACATGGCATGTATGTGTCTGTGTGTGTGTGTGTGGCTGTGCAACTGTGTGCATGCATGACGGAGAACTGTCTGCGTCCACGTGTGAAACGGATTGAGCAGCCAGTGTCTGATCTGGGTTGACAGTTGGATTGGGACACTTCCTGCTGCCATTCAAGGTCAGGTGGAGGAAACCAAATGAAATGTTAGCAGGGGGAGCTCACAGGAAAAAAATGTCTACACATCTTTTGGCAGAGAAAATGCTCCAGTTAGCTGATCCCTCAGTATAGTGGTTAATATGTAACTATGATACATATTTTTACAAACAAAACAAGCCGTTGGACTGTTGACATTAGATGTTCTCTGCGTAGATGTTCCCTAAGCTCTTCGGTTGAGGTGTCATAGCTGTCGTTTACCTCTGCTGTTACAGACCCAACAATGACACAGGACAATGACATCAGGCAAATTCAAATATTTAAATGGCACCACATGTGCACACAGACACACACGCACACAACTATCAGTGCCAGACTTAAAGGGCTACACATGATTAAGTCTGTTATGTGTGGGAGGTTTATGTGTGAAAGAGGAAAACAGCATGAAGAGCGAGAGGAGGAGCTGTTTGCTTTTATATGCAGCTTCCTTGCAGACTCTTATTTACCGTGTGTTTTCTGCAAAGATAAAGCGAAGGTGAACTAAACAATGCAAAAACCCACAATCCAACGCAACAAACACAAATACACCATTTTGAAGCAGAATGGTGCTTAGATTTGGACTCAGACAGGTGGACTTGTCCAATTTCAAAAATGTGTAGTAAGCTGATACTGGTAGCATCTCCTCCACCACATGACCAGCAACACAGGCTGGTTCATTTCTGAGTGACAGCTTACGCTAAAAGCTAGCTGTTTCTTGGCTGGAGCAATGACATCATTCGCCTTGTCAACCAGGCTCACCCTACAGTGTAAGCTGTGCGGTGCTTAACTTGAAATAGAGCATCTTAGCAGTTGACAGCAGCCAATAACCTTATTATCACCCCAAGCAAGCATGCAACATGTGTACTGACATTTTTCTTTTGCCGCAACAACAGGAATGGTAACATTGCTAATTGCAAATAGCTTCAACCAAACCAAGTAAAACGATAAAAAAAATTCAAGTAAGACATCGAATGGCGTCTGTAGTCATCTGATCATATGTATTAATGACCATTTCGATTGGCCTGTTTTCATCCATACTGCCATAAACAGTGACATGAGTTACAGCTAACCGCAGCAGTGGAGCAGCACCACTGGAGCATACCGGCTTCACAACCGTAGTACACTGTGATACTAGAAATGTGATAATCATGGAAATTTGTTAGGTTATGATTATGATCATATTTGCTAATGTTAATTTCAAATGCTAGTGTGTGGCTAGCTGTAATAGCACAGCAAGATGTGTTTCTTTTTTTTTCTTCATACAAATACATTTGACATGTGAATATTACTGACATATTACTGACAGGTGTGCTGTACTCAGATTTTCATTCATGGTTTTTGTAGATTTTTTTTTAGAAATAATACACATATTTAAATACGGTGATGGGAAATCCTCTTCAAATTCTGCTCCTATTTCTGTCTGAAATCTGACTTACAAAGCAGTCGCTTCACATAGCTGGATTTATAGTTTTATAGTATTACACTGTAAGCAGTTTGATTCAGACAGACATACAGTATCTAAGAGTCTCCGGTGTATAGCCAGCATGGGGATTAGAGACTGTTTACTGTAGTGGTAGTTGTACCTTTCTCAGCTTCTGCTCAATAATGCAAAACTCACTGCTACTCTGTTCTCTTTTAGACTACGGCGTGCAGCAATCAGATGGACAAGGATTGTGTGTGTGCATATGTGTGTGTGTAGAAAAGAAGAGCTATAAGATATGAATATGTGTGAGTCTGTGTCTGATGGAGCATGAAGTGTGTATGAGTGAGTGTTTTTTTTGTGCATGCATGCATAAGGATGAGAGGAATTACATAAGAGTGTCCTAGTTGTGTGTTTTCCCTTTCTCTTGTTTTCTCCCCATTCCTCCTGGACTCCCTCTCCCACCTCCCTGCCTTTCTGCTTCTCTCTCCGTCTTCCATTCTCCGCCTCTCCATCTTTCGCTCGGTCTTGGTTGATACTTGCTGCAGTGTGTGTGTGTGTGACCATGCATGTGCAGACGATGCATTATGCAACCGTGCTTGGTGTGTATGTGTGTGTGTGCTAGCAAGCAAATGGGGTGTGGATGAGAGAGAAGGTGTGAGTCGATGAGGACGAAAGCAAAGGAGAGAATGGGAATAAGAAATGTGGTGATGGTGGTGTGGAAAGGGGGGATTCCGCCACAGCTTAATCCATTTGGCAGTGCACTGTGTCTGGCTTTCTGTTTGACTGCTCTTAAATCTCACGCCAGCCAGCCACATAAGTTAACTTCCCTATAATCTGTGCTCTGATGCTCGGGAGGCGTGTCAGATCAAGGCCCAGTGTGTCGGAGCTGGAGGAGTTGAGGGTATCCGCACTGGTGGCTGCCCTTTTGTCTCTCTGTTCCGTGTTAATCCCAGGTCAGGACTATTACTCTAATGATCAAAGACAAGCACAAGTACGGCCACAAAATTGTCGCTCGTCGCCGTATCCAGCTGGCTCTATAGGAGGGATTATAATGGCACTGCTTCTACTTTTCTCCCACATGTTTATCACGGCTTATTCCACTTTCCCCCTTTGTTTGTTTTTAAGACTAAAACTCCAAATGTTGTTTGGTGCCTGCATGAACTGAGCCGGGTATCCCATTGTGTAATGTGCGCACGCAGACTAGAATATCATATTACTGTATAAACATAAAACTAAGCAGGCAAGGCAATCTTTAAATAAGTGACTCAGGAAAAAAAGATGGAGGTGTTTGTGGATGTATGTGTGTGAGAGACAGAATGAGAGACAGCATCACATCGCCAGCTCGCTGAAGATTCTCCACCTTTTTCTTTCACACTGAATGAATCATAGGCTGTGAGCGATGGTGTGTGTGTGTGTGTGTGTGTGTGTGTGTGTGTGTCATATGTGTGTATACTGAAAATCTCTTCTGTTCATTTCATAAACGTAATCTGGTAATTGCTCATTACGACTGAGATCAGAAGATTATTTTATACGGGGTTCATCACTGCCGTGCTGCTCACAAACATAATGTAGTTTATCTTATATGCATACCTGTTACATTTCAGCGTGTGTGTGTGTGTGTGCTACACAGAGCTGCTATGATGCAGGATAAGCAGGGTAAAGGCATCTGTAAACCCACTGCAGTCAATCAGCTAAGATTAGAAGGCAGAGATGTTACTGAAGATAAATTAACTTGCATGCGTGACCAAGCACACAAATAGCCAGAAAAAACAGTCCAGGTTTACTGAGAACAAAGGCAGGTGAGGCAGTGCTTTTTCTCAGAGCTGCTTGGATGGGGTAATATTATATGCATCAGAATGTGTCAATGTTTAGCTGATGTCAAGACAAATATTACTGATAAAAACAAATGAAAACTGTGCTCCGTAATTTAGATGTTGGAAAATGTCATCTGGGCTCCTCAGGCTGGCTAGTACGGGTGATGTGTTGTTCTGTCTGTGACGGTGTCTTGTGGGCATGCCCGTGGACAGACTGTGACAGGAAACAGTTTGTGTGCTGGATTGATGGAAGTGGCGATGTGGAACAATCTGATGAAATAATGTCTGTTTCACCTCCTCCAGCTAGGTCACAGCATCCCTCGCGGCCCAAAAAAACAATCTCAATAACTTTCTGTCTCTCTCTTTTTGTCCGCCTCTCTCTCTTCCCGTCATTTTCTCCGCTCTCTTTGCCTCCATCTTCAGTGTAAGACCTTAGCAGGGATATGCGACCACATCATTTCTCTGTCGTCAGACTCTCTGGTCTCTCAGTCTGCCCATCTGGAGGTGGTCCACCTTACCAGCATCATGCCGAACGAAGGCCTGGTGAGGACGCACACACTCAAACATATAAACCAAGACTGTTTCAAAGCTTTTTAAACAACCAATTAAGTGATATTTGTATTGTGAAAGTGGTTACTTGCAGCTTCAAATCGTTTTTTGAAGTGTATAAAACTGATGTGAATCATCCACTGTAGCCCTCAAAGTCAGTCCAGTGAGCCATGAGTGTAGAATTCGGCTCAGCGGTTTCAGTGTTTTTGGTGGTTCTTGGCTGACCAAAATCTTCACATTAGCTTTTCCTTTAAAATTACACCCATGCACACAAGTGAAGTCTCAGGTATGAAATTCTCAATTTTCTGACCAAAATATAAACATACAGCGTTGTGCAGAAGGCATGAAAATACCAAAGATAACACAGTCTGACAGGCATAAAATAGTCATGTTTGCACCAACACAGTGATTCCCAAACAACCATTTAACAAAGCCTTGGCATATCTCTGCATGCTGTGCAGTGTGTCCCTAAATTTGAGAAAAGTGGACAAGTGGAGGATTAAACAAGAAATTACAGGCATAAAAACTACGGCAGATGATCAGGATTCATCTGGCCCCACAGCTGATCCATCTACTGTTCACTGAAGCCTCGTCATAAATGGTCTCAGTGGAAGGGTGGCTGTCAAGAAGCCGCTCTTAAGGAAGGGAAACAGGGAGAAAAGGCTGATGTATGCCTCATTACACAAGAACTGTACTGAAAATCAGTGTAAACAGGTCTGATGGAGGGATGAATTTGGTTCAAATTGTCATTAGTATGCATGGAGCGTCTGCAGCCATCTGTAAAACACGGCGGAGGCTCTGTCATGGTTTGGAGGCAGTTTCAGTCAGAGATGTTGGAGTTCAGACTGTGTTTAAGGATAAAGGTGATCACACCAATCATTGACTTTCAAGCTTGTCAGAATTGCACAAACTCTGTTTTTGCCTCTATTTACTCTTATACTAAATCCTCCCTGCTTGCATTGCAGGGGATGTACATAAAATCGACATATGATGGGCTGCACGTTATCACCGGAACCACAGAGAATGTGAGTTTTTGTTTCACTCAGTTTAGGGTTGATACTCCACCAACCCCAATTCATGCACTCTCATTCTGGAGTAACAATGATTCAGCTGCCTCAGTAACCCTCCTAAATTTGTTCCTATTGTCTTTTCTGTCCTTCATTCCCTGCCTTTGCAGTCTCCAGCAGATCAGTGTAAGAAGATCCATCCAGGGGATGAGGTGATCCAAGTCAACCACCAGACAGTGGTGAGTTAAAGACCTGCCAAGCACAACACTGTCGGCATAAAGAATCACAGGGAAGGTCCTTTCCATGTGTTTCTGCCATGAATGCAGTCTTTTGTTCTCCATTATGTGCTACGTTACAGAGGCGCCAAGGTACATAGTGTCTGCCACCGCCACCACTGCTGTCACCATGACGCTTCCTGTCCTGTGCCTGTGTTGCTATATAGGCTAATTTTACCTTGAGGCAGGAGCAGACTATGGGGCCTTTTTTTTTCTGAAGACTTTAATTCAGACCGGCGTAATTATCAGTTCACTCTGGAATTTGTTTCCATTGTCAGAAATGAAGCTCTGAAGGAGGCGTCCGGTTCGAAATGTGAGCCCATGTTCCACTTCCATGCATGAATAAGTTGTATTTCTGCCTATAACTCATCACATCAGAGGAAAGCACAATAACGGGCAGCCATTTTAAATGGAACGACGCCTTGTGAGAGCATGTGATTGAGCGCGCCTGTCTACTGCCGGTACTGTCAGCTCTGGCACAAACAATTTGCTCCAGTGTTTATAGGAGATTTCTGAAGGGGGGTGGAAAAAGGTTTGCATCTCTTTTGTGGGCTTTCTTTCTGTAAGAGTTTCCTTGTACGTCTCAATAGGTGCTGCTCATGCGAAAGCATGCATGCAGGGGCTCGGGAGCCTTTCTGATTGACACGTGAGGGAGGTGCGTGTTATCGCTGTCTCTCTCTCCTCGGGGTGACAGTGCAGATCGCACCCTGCCAGGCTCTCAGCTCCAACCCTTCATTACTCCCTCAGCTAGACCCTCACTACTTTGATACCTCACTCTGGGGTAGGAGATAAGCAGCGGGGAAACAGAGGTGTGTGTGCGGGTACGGTAGGGCAGGGGGCTGAAGCAGTCAGGGGAGGCTGAGATGCAGAGGCACTGCTGAAAGAGTGTGTGTGTGTGTGTGTGTGGGGGGGGGGTAGTAAAGAGGGACGGGGGGGGAAGGG
>VOQJ01015928.1:12178-23326 GCA_015052665.1 Apistogramma diplotaenia
AAAGAGGGGGGGGGGGGGGGGGGGGGGGGGTAGTAAAGAGGGACTTGGGGAGAAGAGGAAGCAGATAAAAAAGAAAAAGAGAGGAGCAGGGGGGGAGAGACTGCAGAGGGAAGTCTCCAGTCAACACAGCTCTTTGTTCAATCCCAAATTGAGCTGCTAAGGAGTAAAGACGGATACATACTACCAGTAAACTGTAACTGTCAACAGCAGTTGATAGTTTTATCTCATCAGGTTTCAAATTTAAAAATTAGATTAGTGTGAACGTGGAAAATACAAATTCCATTTCATTATAGAATCATTATGTGGGCCTATTAAGTAACAACGCTGGCTTCATGTCTATGCATGAGTTTTATTTTGTTTATTTTTTTCCTTTTTGAGATCCACTTCAAAACAGGACTTGGGAGTTTTTAGCTCAGCTTGTCTTCTGAGGTAAAATGTGGAATTTGCTCAAATAAAAAAATGATTGTTTGAAGCATAATTACGTGGAGGTAATAGCATCTGGGAAAATAATGAAGACCTCTGGGATTTGCAAAAAAAAAAAAAAAGCATCAGCAGCAGTTTATTCTCTATTGTTTTTGGTAGGTCTCTCCCTGCTCTCCTCGCTGTGTATTTGTGTAAGAGAACAGTTCTAAACTGGGCTGTTACGACTGGCTTTGTGTTTCCTTTTAATGTGCATTACATTGATGGTGAGCATCATATGGTGGATGAAACAAAAGTTTAGCTTGATGAAGGTCGAGCTCAGCTCACTTTCACTTTAGCTATTTCAGGATTTTGCTCCCCACGGCATAAAAATTAACTTCCTTACCAAGAGTTAGATAAGGAAATTGAACCACCTCCTTATCAGTTCATTTAACTTCAAAACCTACAGCCATGACAGGATTAGCTTAGCTTAGCATAACTAAGCAGGGGGACAGTGTTTGCCTCAACAAATAAGGTATTGCACTAATTAGTAAACTTCAGAAGCACCGAGTTACCTGTTTCCACCCTTTTCCACCATTGTCCAAGTGATTAGGCTAAGCTTTGCTAATTGTTGCGCGGCTGTCACTTTATGCTAAACAGACAGTGTTGCAGCAATCTGCTCAGCAACCAACCGTGGAAAGCTTTGGATGGAACATACTGAAGTCTTCCTTCCATAAAAGAAGCCAACATGCTTATTTGGTCAGTGTTCTGTGGACATACACAGCTACATACTGAAACTGGCCATCTTTATTTTAAACCAGGGGCTAATCAATATAAACAAGATTAAAAATCTGACTTGAGATTCAAAGCTAGCTTTAGTTGCTTGATGAGTTCTGATGACAACATCGGTGCATGCTCTTAATGAGACCATGGATGGTGTCCTTTGGGGCTCTCCTCCCACATCTGGACCAGGGCATCACTGAGCTCCTGGACAGTCTGAGGTGCAAACTGGCAGCATCAGATAATGTAGCAGAGATGTTCTATTGGATTTCAGTCAGATGAACGCAGGATAAGTCAGTGATATCAATTCCTTCATTGTCCAGGAACTGCCTGCATGTGTTCACCACATGAAGCTGGGCATTGTTGTGGACCAGGAGGAACCCAGTACCCACTGTACCAGCGAAGGGTCTGACAGGTCTCATCTGTGAAAAGCACAATGGTGGACCTGATAATTCTAGTATTATATCAAAGGCCAGTCATGCTCTACAGTGCTAGGCAATGAGTACCGGGCCCACTAGAGGACACTGGGCAGTGGCCTGCTGGAGGTCATTTTGTAGCTCTGGCAGTGCTCATCCTGCTCCTCCTTGCACAAAGTAGCAGATATCGGTCTTGCTTATGGGTTAAGGACCTTCGATGGCCCTGCCCAGCTCTCCTACAGTAACTGCCTGTGCCTCTTCCACAAGAATTTCAACTTAAGTTGAATAGTTCACGTTGCTAAATTACAGCACAAATAAACAGTAGCAATTTTTAGTGTGTCCACGGATCTCCCGTTTTTGGTTTAATGTGCAGGAGAGAACAGACAGCAGTAACTTACTTTGACCCCGGCTCTACTTGCTGATGAACACTGACTGAACTCAGAGCTCTAAACTGGAGAACAGGGAAGGGGATGCTACAGGCTGTCACAGGCAGGTCGTTATTATATCAGGAATAAGGTCAGAGCAGTTCTGTCTCTGTGTGTGGCTGAGTGTGCGTGCGAGTGTGTGTGGCCTCTGCGGACACTTCCAGTGGCTGAGACCAGTGTAGCCAATCAATAGCCTGACGACTGCTTCGAGATCTGGAGACAGGCTGGCCAGAATCACTGCAGTCAGCACTCCTTTTGCACTCTTTTCTCTGTATTTCTTAGATCTAACCATACTGACTAAGCAATCCTCTATTTAAATATGACACTTTTTTAGACCAGTAACCCTGAATCACTGTGGTACATAATCAGTTTTTTGCTTTACTAAAAACTACAAAGTTTAGTTTCCAAAGACTCGATGTTGCAACTTGTACGTTTACTCCATTAAATCTGAACCTTTTTAACCTTTGGATTACATGTGGTTGTATTAGACTGTAGGAAGTGTCAGGCAGTTATTTTCAGAAAGAAATAACAGGTGATTTGATGAAGCATCTACTGCCACATTTAAAACAAGCTTTAGCATATACGTATATAATATGCCCAAGAAACAAAATCCAGAAAGATGGATTGATTTTGGACAAGTAGTGTCAGAAGCATGTGCGTGGTGGTTTGCGGCAACACTCGGGTGTAATGGTAACAGCTGCTGGTTTTCCTCAGCAGATTCAGTCGAGCCCGATTCATTGTGCGCTGGGGTTTACAGCAGTTGTTTCGGTAACCTGATATGTGTGCTTCTCAGGTGGGCTGGCAACTGAAGAACCTGGTGAATGCTCTAAGAGAGGACCCATGTGGAGTCATCCTCACGCTGAAGAAAAGGCCCCAGAACACCCTGAGCTCCACACCAGCTCTGCTCAGGAACGTCCGCTGGAAACCACTGGGCCTGCAGGTAAACATTAGCACAACTCATGGATGCATTAATGCCTCACATGCGCACATGGCCAGTCTCAATTTAAAGAATCACTGTGTCTAAAGTTTGACCAAGGAAACAAGAAATATATAGTTGGACATCTAGACTTGTGTTACCCCCCTCCTATCAAGCCTTCTACATTCTTATCTGCACTCTAGCTACAGTATAAATGTACATATAGTAACCTGTGTAGTACTTCCATCTTTGACTCTCAGCTCTTGTATTTACTGCCCACACTCTGCATTCTGCTGCTGGCATTTTAAACAAATATTTTTATTTTTTTTAAAAAGAAACTTATTCAGTGAGTGACCTTGTATCAGCGCTCCAGTTGAGCATTCAACAAATCTTTTTACTGTTTGCCACACTGCTGGCAAGATCCAAAGCCATTCACAAATGTGTAGGCAGCTAATGCTCAACCTGAAGAAGAACATTTCTTTTTCAAATAGCGATAATGCAAAATCGTAACAGTGGTGGGTGAACCAGCTAATTAAATCGGCACTTAATTTCGGTCTTGTGTGAAGGATGTAAATAGTGCAACGTGGCCGAAAGTTTTATGCTCAGGAGAACGGGTTTAGGCGGTGCAGGGTCACCAAAGGGCCCTATCCCATCATTCCCACTCACATTCAGATTTATTGAGACTTTAGTCCTGATTCATTCAACCTTTGCCCCAGAGAACATCTCATTTTCAAAGGCGGGTAAATTTTTAATGTACTGTAGATCTTAAAGGTGGAACGCCTGTTTGAAGTCTTGCAGCTCAGAGTGGGTGTACACATTTCACTTAAGGGCAAATACTTTGTTAATCTGTCACTCGCAGCCCAGAAATATCACTGAGCAATTTAGGCGCACAGAAAGAACAAGCTGTGCCGAGACGGACGGAGGGGTGAGGCGAGGGCTAGTCTGATGCTGCCTGAGTACTTTATGAAGCGCCCAATCTTTTGCCAAGCTCCTGTGTTCCATGGCTGCTATTTTTAACTTCGCGTCAGACTAATTCATTTACATGGTACATGTATGCTTTGATCTCTGCTCACTGCTCCGCTGCTCTTTGGCTTTTTCTTTTTTTTTTAAATGCCCCTTTTTATTCTCTCCTCAAACTGTTTATACATGACTGTGAGCATATAAATGCATTATTTAGTCGGGGACATGCAAGTACATGAACTGGCAGCTTCTGTCTAGAAACCATCAAAACTGTTTAGTAGCAATCAAGACAGCTGCAACTTTGTCACCACACGGTAAACAAGGTAAAGGACTGTTCTCGTTTCCAGGTTGCTGTCTTGTTATCACAGCCCCAAGTTGTCACCAGGAGCTTATTGTTATATTTATCTAATAGCAGGGGATTGTGGGAATTCTACGCTGATGGACTGCTAAGACATAAACGCACCATGAGGGGCCCAGATCAGAGCGCAGAGATATCTGTTGGAGAAGAGAAGAAAGGAGTGTTTTAGTTTTGTTCTCTCTCAGAAAGACTGGAGCTCTTAATTATTCATAAGCAACTACAGGCAGCTCCACTGGCTCTGAAACAAGAGCTGCTACTCAGCAAATACTGGAGATAATTCACTGAATCCAAAATATCTTGCTAAACAGCCTGTTTGTGTGTGCATGTGTGTGCGTGTGTGTGCGCGTGTGGTGGAGAGAGGTGGGTGTGCACACATTGCCAAGCTCGGCCGTATCCACGCTTGTCCATCTGGGTGTCGGAGCAAGTGTGTTACTGTACGTGTTTGTGCATGCATGCGGAGAGATGATTCCCGTTATCAGACCCGTTGCTCCTTTGAGAGGCGAAGGAACTGGGTCACTGCACTCCGTAAGCTCGGTTTTGGATGCGCGCTGTACATGCACACTTCCAAAATAAACATATATAGAGAACACATGCGCGCTCACACCTCTAAGCCCGGTTTTGGAGGATGAATTGTACGGCTGTGAAGTTTAGCTCAAATGTGGCAAATGTACAGCTGGATTATAACTGAATCCACAAAGGAAACAATTTATCTCTGCACATTATCGTGTGATTCCAACCCCAAATCCCTCCATGGCAACGTCTTTTTATTCTGCTAAATAATCTGTCTCCTTTACTCTCTCTTTCTTTCTGTGTGTGTGTGTGTGTGTGTCTGTCTGTTTGCATGTGCGTCAGATTGTCAACAGTAGGAAGGAGTAAAAGCAATATGATGATTCACTGTCATTACAGTGATGCTGGAAATGGGTTTAACAAAGAACACAAGGATTACTGTGATGATTACTGTGATACTCTCAGGCTGCTGCAGCATGTGCTGAGAGCCGCATCAGCGTCCACATCACAGGTCACACATGTGACACATGCTGTTGTCATAAATCTGCTTTGATGTATAAATCATTAGTCTTGCTAAACACCTGCTATTTTGAGCAACATGTATTGGCAGTTAAGCTATTAATTGATTGGCTGGACGAGTGGGAGGACAATTATTGATTTTTCTTCTTTTTTTAAAATAAAGACAGGTCCTTCTTCTGGTCTGTTATTGTGCCGTGTGATGTTACCCACTGTTTTCAGTGTTTATGCTAAGCTAAGCTAACTGATTTCACATTATGTCACACCAAATTCTGTCGCTACCATCTGAATGTTGCAGCAGAAATCAAGACTCATGAGAGTTCAGCTTCCTGTTCTCAGCTGTGTAGTGATGAGATTATTGTAATAATTGTGATTATTGTAGGTGCAATAAAGTTAAAACATCCTGCTTAAGTAGAGCAGCTGTTAATGCATATTAATGCTTAATGCTAGATATGCTTTATTTAGGCAGTCTTCAGGCACAGAAAAAAAGAGCAGTCTGAGCGAGCAGTTCGTACCAAGGTGGCTCATCTAAATAGTGGACAGCAGAGGTTTTGCGTGGCTGTGTCTCATGCACATCAAGGACAGGCTGGATGTTTTCAATTTGTTGTTCTTAGAGAGAAGCTCAGCGGAAAGACACTGAAAACTCCACTTGGATCCTCATGCTACTTTGGATTTTTGAGCGTACAGCAGCGTACCCAGCGTTGGAGGACAACTAGCTTGCCGCTATACTTGCTGTTGTTGTTCGAGGGGTAGGAGTGACCTTTCAGGAGGCACAGGTGTGATAGAATATAAATGCATTTATTAGGTAAGTACTTCAGATGAAGGTCAAGAGAGCTGAGCATGTGTGTTGCAGCAGATACGGTCACGCAGTTCTGAACTTTTGAAGTCCTTCCAGGTACGAGAACATTGTGATGTGCACAGTCTGAAAGTAGACAATAAGCAGCCCATGAGGCTGCTACAAAGAGCGAAATACATGATGATAAATAGAAGACTCAAGGTCAGGTCATAATGCCCCCAAAAGGCTCCACAGAGCCCAGTGCTTCAGACGTTCCTGAAATAGTGACACCCCCTCAAATCTAATCTGAAAACATCATGGCATTATATGACTCAATCCAGTGGGCTTTTGCTGCAGATGATATTTTGATATATCACGAGTGACTGTGCATAAAATACAAATTACACACAAGGTGTCTTTGTGCCAGTGCCTGACCCATCTGGTTCTGCCTTAACACGACCACCTCAATCCCACAGTCTCTGTGTAAAGCACTGCCCGGTGTCTCATTTCAGCGTACAGTGTTTGCATAATTTTTTTTCAACCTCCAAGTGTTTTATTTTTGTTTCAGTGTCTACTTCTAACCAAGGAGCAGATACAAAAGAACACAGTGCACGCTGACGATCAGATGTCAGTGGTATCTGACGTAGCAGCAGGGTTAGTTGTATAATTTCACACCGTCAAAGCTTTCTGTGAAACAACCTGCAAAACACGACTGCTTTAGTGCTTTAACATAACAAAATGTGTGGGGTGAACGAGGTTCTTATCCAAAAATCTCACTGGACAGTAAAAGAATCCCAATGTTGGTAAAACATAAATATAATAACTCTCTTATTTGTGGTGTTCTTAAACATTTAAGGCCTTTGCTTTGTCAAGCGTGTGTGTGTGTGTGGGGGGGGCTGAGGAATACTGGTCTGGGGAAGGTTTTAGCAGCGGATTCATAGGTAGTCTTGAGTGGACACAGCGGGGGTCAAATGCTTTAAGTGTTGTTTTAACAGACTAGAATTTCTCCTGCTGCGTTACTCCCATCTCTCCCTATTTCTACCCCCAGTCTCTTTTCCATGCAGGGAGCAGTGGGCTGTAATCACTAAATTACTGTTTTCAGACTCAGTTCGAGTCACCAAACTGCGCACTCTTTCCTCCTGCCTTTCTCTCTTTGTCCTATTTCATTTACTCTCTCATGTCGTTCTCTTTCCAGCTCGCCTTCATTATTTATTGTGAAGCTGTCTTACTGTAAGCTGCCTTTATGAGTGGAAGACTGTGCGGGAGAAAGAGAGGAAGACAGAGGCAGCCCGGGGGATAGAGGCGAGGGCGGGGAGGGGAGAGCAGTGCGAGGATGGAAAGTTTGGAATATGAAATGAATTTGATTAATGCGCTGCTGATGAAATGATGAAACACTGGGCTTTCGTAATGAGAGCACTACCCGCCTTGCCATTGCTCAGGCTCTGTATCTGTTTATCCATTCTGTCCTCACTTGCATCTCCTCTCTAAAATGGAGCGTACTCCTCCGACAGTAAAACACTCAGTTTTTCAAAATCCGGAAACCCCTTCCCCGGGGGAGAACTTGATGACATGAGCTAAGTATTTATCACCCCAGCTGTTTTGTCTGAGAATAAATACAATTCGTTTAAAATTCGGACCGAGTTGCAGTGACATCAGAAGCGAGGCATCCTGTCCTCACGGAGGACCTCGTGACAAGTGAATGTGTGTGTCCTTGAGTCAAGCATAGGTACAAGGCTATGCTGCCTTCCCTCTGTCCCCTCCTTTTCTTGTAGCATGGGATGGAGGGAGGGATTGAGAGAGGGGTGAGAAATGAGGAAGAGCAAAGAGAGCATGGGAGAGGAGGGGTTGTCATGGGAACAGACATGGAGAGCCCTGTGTGAGTGAAGAGGCTTGAGACAAAATGACAGAATAGTGAAGCGACTGAACTTGGGATAGGCAGGTATTTAAAAAGAAAAAAAAAGAAAAGAATCAACAACATACACGACATGACAGCGGTGTGGAGATAACTCTGTTTGTGATTCACTGTTAAAACAAATGCCAGGTGCAGTGCAAGCAGGATATCACAAATAAAAGGCTCCATTCCCTTGTAATACCGTAAACTGTGTGCTTGTTTGTTTTACTGTGAGGCAGGGAAAGATCTAATGCTCACTCACTGCAGGTTGTGCACTGAGATCCCTCACCGCCCTCCAATTAGAACTCTGCTTTCTCTCTGCTTGCTCTCTTCAGCCGGTACCCACCAGCCCCACCAGCACCTCCCCCACACCCGGTGGAACTTTGGGCATGTCCAAAATGGATGCCCCCAGCATGCAGGACGTCTACATCCTCTCCCCCATCTCCGGACTCTACAGCACCAGGTCAGATACACACAAACAGATGCCTGATGATCACCATTATATTGATTATTATGATATAGCAGTGATGAGCGCGCTGATGACAGTGGTGATGACAGCTCTGCTCTCCCCAGGGAGGAGATGGGTCTGATGTCATGTGATGACATCAGTCGCTACAGCGTTAGCTCCCAGTCTGGCTCCAAAGGCTCAGAGGCAGTCAGCTACTACCTGGACCAGGACAGCGGTCAATACTTCTCCCTGCTGGAAGGAGATGGACCGCCGGGACCTGACTACGACAGGGGCCGTAACACGGGGGTTCGTCGGCGAGACAAGACCCCTACCCATGGTAAGATGATGAGTGTGAGCAGGAATGGCTCTGGGCATGTGTTTGTGATGTTTCAAAAAAAAAAACACAGTCATGGTTTCTACCACAAGTTCTCTCACCTTTTCTTTTCACCATTCTCTCGGAGCTCCTCCTTATACGTTTGTTCATCACCTGCTTCATGCCTCTGCTCCCTCGTGTCATTTTCTGGCATCCACATGTGCCAAAAACAAACAAAATCACACGCCAAATGGTGAATCCAAATAAACTGTCTCCAGCTCCCTGTCTGCCCCACCACCTGTGTCCACCCTTGTTCCAGATCCCTTCCAAAGCATCCTGTAATGTTCCCTCCTGTGAGTTTATCCAGGGACTGCTCTATGACATGCAGGGTGACGGTCATGGAAACTGAATCCGAAAGCTGCTTTTATATATCACCTCTAGCAGTGGCTAAATGAAGCTAACACCCTCCTTTCACAACATTAGACATTACTCCCTGTGTGCTTATATATACAAGTATAATTATCCTTGTATGTTTAATGTGTAGCTTTGTGCGCAGCAAAATAGTGTCACAAATTTTCTCCAGGACTGAAATAATGGATTCAATAGTACCATTTATTCAATTCAATTCAATTTTATTTATACAGCACCAAATCACAACAGACAGTTACATCAAAGCGCTTTTTATTGTAAGGTAAAGAGCCTACAATAATTACAGAGAAAAATAAAAAAATATTTTGATACAGTTTGGTCATTACTTCATGGAAAGTAATGTGAGATTTGAGTGCTACAACATATATTTCACCAAAGGCAGTCAACATGCTAACAGGTTATTTTAAATGCTGGAGTGGATACTACCACTATAGATTAGATTAGACTTGTTTTACTGTTATTGCATATGCCACAAGTACAGTGCAATGAAATGCACTATAGTGAAATGTGCTAGCATTGTTTAAAGCTCTAAGGGCAAAGTGAGTGGATCACCAAAGTAAGTAGTTCCAGCACTGTTGAATTTAACAAATTTCCATTTCAAAGTCAACTTCTGGTGCACCTCTGGACCACATCCAGTACTGCCGCTATTTTCAGATTGTTTGTTGAGGGGTCTGTTCTGTTCCTTTGCACTGTGCGCTTTGCAATTTCACCATGGACCTCAACTTGTGCAGAGAGGAAGCATCAACTTTTGCTTCAAACTCGCCTACCTTCTATCAGGGATTGTCACAGGTGAAAATCGTGACGGGTGATGCAAAGGTTTCTAACGTTCCTGAATTGTATGGATGACGTTCCAGAACTTTACAGCACATTTTACATTATGCAGGATTCCCTTGTTCACAAGGTTTGCTATTTCTATGCAGAATACAGACTCGTTAGTGAACAGCCAAGGGAGATTTTGGTCACTTACCAATAATAATCAATTTGTGTCATCACTGGCAGCTGTAGGATTTGATGACTGTCACGTGTGATGTGGGCTGATTGACGCGTTCCAGATGATATTGCATGGTGGATCAAAATCGGATGGCACTTTTCTCTGTTTATAATTCCATCCCAACACCACTGCTAACAATAACAAAGTGCCTAAAGATCTTTGCTAAGTTGTCTTTTAGACCACATAACAGACCAGATACCAGTTTTCCCTTGAGTTAGGTGCTTGTTACATATATGCTTGAATGATTCATAGGATATAGAATAATTTCAGAGAGCTGACTGACCAGCGCAGCATGTAGCTGTGTGTCTGAGGAAAAATAATGTAATTTTACTGTTCCCATATCGCTGTACATTGGTGCACGTTTTGAAATTTGAATCACATTACCAAAAAAAATTGAACTTGATTTGAAAAAATAAATGCCGCAAATTTGTCCTGTGAAATGATGCGGCGGGTGTGAACGGCTGCATTAAGTGGGTCCGAAAAATATTTTTGACCCAAGGCCTTAAAACATCACTTTATTACACTTTAAATGACTTGACTGCGCAGTTAAACATGAGAAGAACGAGATGAGGGATTGGAGATAATTCGGGGACGGAGTGCTGACATGCCAACCATCATGTCGTCCCGAAGCTCGGCTCGTATCTTGGAACTGAGCTCGTATCTAGAGCAGAAAAGCTCGTATGTGGAGCAGCTCGTATCTCGAGGTACCACTGTATTGTGATTTCTGACACAACCATCTGGCTTTGATGAAGTAAAGCTGCAATTAGGTGACAAGAAAATATAAATTCAGACTAATTATAGGGCCTTACTTGACAGTCACCTGGCTTGCAAGCTGTGAAAGTCCCCCGAGAGTCTACCTAACCCCCCCTACCTGCACACACCATCACTCTCACCTGTCCGCCCCACCAGCTATGTCCCACGCTGTCTCTCAGTCACTGCGTCCCTCACAACACACCCCCCCCCCCCCCCCCCCCCCCTCCCCCCCCCCCCCCCCCCCCCCGCATGTGGTTTGGTACTCCCCGGG
>VOQJ01015928.1:26998-40245 GCA_015052665.1 Apistogramma diplotaenia
ATTAGAAACTACAATTAATATGAAGTGGTGTGTATTATCAATATAGAAAAGGCTCTGTATAAAATTTTAAATTTGACCTCTGACCTCTTCTTCAAGGTCTAATAAGGTCAAACTTAAACTTAAAATTCTACTACCTTTGTTTGACCCCAAAGCTCAGGCTATTCATATCCACTTATTTCCATATCTGAGCCTGTTATCCATCACCTACTCCTACATAGTGTTTGTGTAATCAAGTCAGGCTAGCCTTATCTGATTTTTACTGCAGTACAAACTTCTTAAAGTACATTAAAAAAGAGCAAAGAAAGCAAAATGAATACATATAAAATACAATATTATTCCCTTAAAAGTAAAGCCCAGAGAGTGAGCAGCCTTGGTGGAGTTTGGCACTCTCAGAGTGTTTCTTGTTACATTTGTGGTGGGATAATAGGGAGCAGTTCTTGAAACACAGTCACAAGTGATTTGCCTGCAAACTCGACTGCAACATAAAACAATTTAGTAAAAAAAATGTAAATAAAAGAGAATGCAGTACTGATAACTCTTGATCCTCAGCTGAAAAGGCTTATTTTGCTGTTATCGTCACTTTATAGAGTCTAGTAATTGCACTCTGTTAATTTTTCTTGCCATTCATTTGTTTGGGTTATTAGTTACCTAATTTGTTATTAAGGCATTTGTGAGTATTAAGGAAATTATATTATTATTATCAACAGAAGGAGCATTAACATTAAGTTAGGTGTGACAAAAGAGTGACAGACATTATCCCTCATATAATACTGCTTAAGCCATTTTTAAAGGTCTAGTGTAATAGCTTCAGTTAATTCAGGAATTTATATAGTACGGTATATATTTGTGCAGGATTATGTAGGGTTTTAGAGGTTATTTAATGAAGTTTCTTTTTTTTTCTTTTCCAGCGAGGTGCAGACACACTGAGGGCAGACACAACAGACAGGTGAGTTTGTGGTTGGGGTCGTTCAGCAGTTTCACTGCATGCTTGTGATTGGTGGAACAGGTTGTGAGTCATTTGTGGTGACATTGAGTTCTGTCTGGCTTCCTGCAGGTACTCTGGCTCAGGAAGCTCGGGAGCCGCCTCCATGAGGAAGGTAGGGGAGAAGACAGTGCTAAGGAGACTGGCTGTGTATTTCTTAAGATGCTTTATGAACTTATATTAGTTCTGATTTTGAGCCTTTTCAATACAGTGATTCTGACTCCAGCCCCACTTTAATGAAGCAACAGTTGCATCAACAATCTCCTAGCAACCACATCTGCTGTAACATAGAGATTGATTGTGTCTTAATCGGTGAACATACAGCCAGACAGGAGCAGGAGAGATTCCTCAGATTAAATCAGTTGAGCACTCTGATAATTAAATAAAAAGATAACAGTCTGATACGTTAAATTGGTTTCCATATTTAGGTTACTGTGGCACAGGGAGCTCTCTTAGTCATTAGCCCCAGCCTTTTCTCTAAAGCAACATGAGTTGTAGTATGCAGTGACTAAGCTTCTTTGACTGTAAACAGGCAAATAAATAGCCGGGAGGCTCATTCAGTTGTGCTAACACCTATAGTCACTAAATCTGCTCACATTGTCTTCTTTGAGATGCAGTTTCATGTGGAAAATTCCTGTGGGAAAATAATTTGGGAGCAGCAGGCTGACCTTAAACAGCTATACCTGACCAGCCTGACTGAAAAGGCAGACAAAGGGCTGCATGGATAAATCCTAACTCCTCTGAGCTTCAGAGTTTGAGCCACTGCTTTCTGGCCAGAGGTGCAGGAATCAGAACCGAGACAAAACCCTCATTTATTCTCAAGGCAATGATTCAGTTAGCTGCAGTAGCCATGGAGAATTTGGTGTCATTCTTGCACTGGTGGGGGGTGGAATGCATAGATATAAATGATTTACATGTTATTCATGGATATTATGGTTTACAGTTATTGGCATGCACTTTAAAAGCCTGGACTGATCGTTATAATAGCTGGTTTTGGATTATTGTTGTGTCTGTTTGTTTTATGAACTTTTAATGTGTCAGATATTCTGTCCTATATCAAAAATCATCACAAAGAAGAACTATGGCACTTTTGCAATCACAAATGAAATCACAAATCTTAACCTGTAAGGGGCACCCTTTACATTCATACACTTGAACAGGTGTTTTACTCAAAACAGCTTTTTAGATATTGGTGTGTAGGACATATTACTAAATGATTTTATGAGCAGCCATTGTTGAGCAAATTGTCATGCTAGCAGTTTGATTTAAAAGAGAAACCGCATTACTGACTACACAGAAAATCAGAGGGTTGTTCACATCAGATGTGCCCCCTCTAGCCCCTTCCCTGAGCAGCATGGCGGCGTGGTGGTTAGCACTGCTCCCTCACAGAGAATGACAACTGAAAGGTCCAGGTTTGATTCCACCTTGGCCCCGTGTCTGTGTGGGTTTCCTCCCACAGCCCAAAGACATGCAGTTACTGGGGTTAGGTTAACTGGTCACTCTAAACTGGCCATAGGTGTGGATGGTTGTCTGTGTCTCTGTGTTGGCCCTGCGACAGGCTGGCGACCTGTACTGGGTGTACCCTGCCTCTTGCCCTACGTCAGCTGGGATAGGCTCCAGTGGAAGAGTATGGATGGATGATGAATAAAATGATAAATCTACTTCTGATGTGCGTCCCCAAATCCAAAAAGCATTTAATGGATCTGCAAATTTCCTGAGCCCATATTTTATTCACAGTAGAACAAAGATCTGTTCTAATGTTTAAACTGAGAATTTTAAGCAAAAATGTTAGCTTTATTTGAACATGATAGCAGCCACACATCTCAAAACATTGGGACTGCACCATATTTACCATATTTACGTGTAGCATTCCTGTCTGGGCACTGAGGAGACAAGCTGGTGGACCTTTTGGGGCAGGAGTGTTGTCCCATCCCTGCCTGATAGAGGATTCTAGCTGCTCAACATTCCTGGTCTTGTTTGTCATATTTTTCATTTTCAGTTGGTGAAATGTCTGGACTGCAGGCATGCCAGTTCAGAGTCTTGTACAATGAATGAAACCACGCCGTACGTGGTTTAGCATTATCTTGCTGAAATATGGAAGACATTCCCTGAAAAAGAGCTGGATGGGAGCACCAAAACCTTTCAGCACTGATGACGTGTTTCCAGATGTGCAAGCTGCCAATTCTATAGGCAGTAATGCACCCCCATATCATCAGGATGGTCCCTCTCCTCTTTAGTCCAGGGGATGCAGCATCCAAGTTTTCCAAAAAGAATTTAAAGTTTCATTTATCCGACCACAAAGCTTTTTTCTATCTTGGCTCAATCCATTTTAAGTGAGCTTAGGCCCAGGGAAGACTGCACCCTTTCTGGATCCTGTTTACATATGCCTTCATCTTTGCATGACAGGCTTTTAACTGTGTTTACAGGCAGCCAGATTAAATTTCGTGATTATTGCATGAACTGCGGTGAGACCGGGGTTGTCCCGAACCCACTCAGTGATTTCTATGACACAATCATGGCCTGAAGATCTTGATTCTCAATATTGATTCTCAGCCTTGTCCCTTGCACACAGAGATTTCTCCAGATTCTCTAAATCTGTTGATGGTATTATAGACTGTAGCTGTTTGAACTCTTTTATGTTGAGGAACATTAGAATTTTTTCCACAATTTGTAGACACAGTTTTCTGCAGATTGTTACAGACCTGTTGCCAGTTAACCTAATTAGTTTCTCTTCAGTACTGCTAACTTTACCAGCCTTTTGTTGCCCCACTTCCATCTTTTTTGAGATGTCTTGCAGTCATCAAACTCAAAATGAGCCACAGTTTCTTATAAGCACTTATATAAAATATGGGTTTCTGAGATTTGCAAATTATTGCATTCTTTTTTTAAATTTACATTTTATGCAGAATCTCAGAATCTTTTTAGAGTTGGGGTTGCATTTTATTAAATTACTAAAAGTCTAAAAAGGAACAGCCCTGATCTCTTTGGCACACAGGTTATTACAGATTGTAGGTCGCTTCCTGCTCTCTAGTAGTTTTAGCATTGTGATTGCCCTGTGACTGTAATCCTCTTTGGTGTCTGCCTGATGAAATGCAAAAATCAGTTAAACATTGTGGAATGAGCTAGCTGCTTTGCTGTGTTGCACATACCAATTGCATACCCACAGACTTTCTCACAATCAAGTTGTTTTTATCAGTTAACGTCTTTATTTTCTGCCCATCTAGTCTTTCCATTACACCTCCCTAAGAACGAAAACCAAAAAGAGAAGTAAAGGTAGGTGTTTTTCCTCATTCCTTTTCCTGTGTAGTATCTTCACACTGCAATAATGTATGTATGCCAGCATGTGAGGCCCGGGGATTTACCCTGAAAATGTCTCTAAACTCAGACGGACACGATCACTTAAACAAGGCTTAACATTTGACTAAAGAGACATCACACACTTTTTATAGATTTATAAACCTCAGATATAGTCTGCTTTGTGAAAATGGGTAAATCTGGATTAAGACTTGATCTGAATAAGAGTCAGTATTGCAGAACTGCTAAAAGCCTTCAGTTTAGAGAGACTGAAACGAGTCATAACGGTTGGATTGACTTTTTTAGCATTAGCAGCTTCAGCTCCTAATTACATGCTAACATATGCACTACGCTTATTTCCTTTACCAGACTTTGAGGATTCTGGGTCTTTCCTCTCCCTCTCACTAGGTTCCCTCACCAGTGCCAGTCGAAGGAGAATCTCCTGTAAGGACCTGGGCCACGGTGACTGTGAGGGCTGGCTCTGGAAAAAGAAGGACGCTAAAGGCTACTTCACCCAAAAATGGAGGAAGTACTGGTTTATCCTCAAAGAGTCGTGTCTCTACTGGTACACCAACCAAAATGTAAGGCATCACATTTAAGCATGTCCATTCTGAAGTGCATTTTAAACAATATTATTGCCAAAACTAACGAACACCAGCTAGGCAGAAAACTCCACCAGACTGCATACAGAGGATTATAGAGAGTCTAATAGAGATAAATTGTGACGTGGCTCTCTTTCAAATTTGATACCAGATTATAATTTTGAATAAAAACAAAAGCACCACGTGAGGCATTATTAATAGCACCCAAGCACAAGTCCTGCAGAGTATGAATGTAGTGTTTACCAAATCATTTTCTGTTCAACTTTACTTTTTTTTTGTTCTTATTTATGAGGTTCCATTTGCACACAAATGATGTTCCCATGCTTTCATTTGGCTGCGTTGTTGTGTGTGTGTGTGTGTGTGTGTGTGTCTTTGGACTGTTGTGTTGATGTGTCATTTGGCTACAGGACCAGCTAAGGTAATAATGGGGATCCTAGTAAACAAACAAGCAGCCAAGTGACACATTGAGACAACGTGCAGGAGCAGAAATGCATCAAGACCTGTCCGTGCTGTTTTATCACAGCTGTAGTCTTTTTGGTTGACACAGAAAGTTTGCATGTGAACACAAGAAAATACAGCTAATACATAGTTTGGTTAATTAAAATGAAATAGTTTTTTTTCTAACAAAAAACACAAAAACAAGCAGATTTGCCACATTTCTCATATTTGTAAAACTGAAACTATCAAATATTTGGCATTTATGCTTGAAAATGTTCTTCACTTATAATAATTAATATAATATCAAAGTGTAATCAATATCACTGCCTTATATTAGCAGCTCTTTTTGTTCCATTCAGAGCAGTGTGACTATATCTTTGCATGGTAAAACAGCTTGTTTTTGTGTGTGTTTATTTTTTTTCAAAATGCACTGAAAGACATTTTGTTTAGATTTTTGGATCAATGGACTATACACTCACATGTCCCTTTATAAGTAGACACACCTTGTCAGTACCGGGTTTTTCCTTCAGAACTGCCTTCATTCTTTGTGGCGATGATTCAACAAAATGCTGGAAACATTCCTCAGAGGTTTTGGTCCATGTTGACACGATAGCATCACACGGTTGCTGCAGATTTGTTGGCTCCGTGATGTGGATTTGGATTAAGATCTGGTGACTGTGGAGGCCATTTGTCTACAGTGAACTCGAACACGATTTAAGATGTGTTCGAGTGAGTGACGCAGCCTCACTGAGCATCAAAAGTGTGTTGCTAGGCCAAGCAAAGCAATGCTTATGATCAGTAATGATTGATAATTTTCTGGAGTGGCACAAATAATTTGTGTGGCATCTTATTGTGACACCTGATTGTTAATAGTTGTGTATAAATTTGTTGTTTGCTAAATTTGTACAGAGTTTTTGAAAATTACAGCTTAAATTTGTATTTTTAAGTTATAAAAGTTGCCCGTTACACACACACACACACACACACACACACACACACACACACCTCATCTAGACAAAAAGAACAGTAAATCGGTTGGTTTATGCAGATGATTTTATCTCAGTGTTCTGGCTAAGATAGTCAGAGCTTATCTTTTTAATGTTAAGTGGGAAAAGGACTTTATCCCAGCCAATGTAAACAACATATGTTGTTTTCATATGCTTGACTACAGTATTACTATCCCAAATAAAATTTGTATGCATGACATTTTGTTCTGTGTGTTGATGATGTACCACCACTCTCCATCTGTCTCTGCCTGCAGGATGAGAAGGCTGAGGGCTTCATCAGCCTCCCCGAGTTCAGAATAGACCGAGCCATAGAGTGCAGACGGAAATTGTGAGTGTCGGCAGAAATTACTAATCACGCACATTTGCGCTCACCCACACGCCGGGAGCGCGCGCAAACCTTGTGCGCGCACGCAAAAACGCTAATCAGTCCTTCTTCTCCCTGAACGACTGCAGTGCCTTCAAAGCCTGTCATCCGAAAATCAAGAGCTTCTTCTTCGCCACAGATTGTCTTGAGGAAATGAACAGGTGACTTACTGCGAATATGCAAGTCTCTCAGTGTGTGTGTTTAAATGTGGACAAACGTCACAGACAGGGCATGTCACATGCCCTTTAATTAATATTTTAATGGAGTAAATCAAGTTTACACGGGCAAAGGCCCACTGACACAACGCTAAGCATGAATAAGGCATGAACTTGGACCTTTTTTTGTTCCAGCGTGTGTGTGTGTGTGTGTGTGTGTGTGTGTGTGTGTGTTTGTGAGACTTAGATTGTAGAGATATTTGTAGGAGCGCTATCTGATGAGCTCTAATTATCCACACCTCTCCTCAATGACATAGGGAGATAATTGGGAGAGAGTAATTAATCAGCTATATTTGACTTCCATACTTCATCTGCAGAGTTCCGGTGTGAAACTGTTTTTTCACACATTTTCTCGGGCGTTATGTGTGAAAAGGTGGGTGTTAGCATTTTGCAGCACTTACAGTGAAGCCAAAGTTAGATGCTGGTGCTTTGTGGTAGTTTTTAAAAAGCTTCCTGTTTCCCTGGGAAATTTCCATCCATCCACCTTCACCCCAGATATAGTTCAGGGTTGCAGGGCAGCTGGAGCCTATCCAAGCTGTCATGGGGTGAGAGGCGGGGTACACACTGGACAGATTGCCAGGCTATCACAGGGCTAACACAGAGAGGCAGACAATCGTTCACACCCACATTCACAGCTAATCATGATTAAACCAACACTGAAAACTAGCAGTGATAAAATACCATCAATAGAAAAACAGTTTCTCAATAATACCTGACTGTCTTGTGAAGTTTATCCCAAAGTACATTTGTCTACATGTAAATCATAATAAATAGATTTAGACAAATATGTTAAATACAGCTTGGCACTACAGTTTTTATCAAACAAAAGTAAAAATATTAAAATTGTGAGCAAATGCTTTTAGCTGAGGATTAATATATAACGGGTGTATTTCTATAGCATCGGGATGCTGTGATGCTATGTGTGATACATTGTGCAAAAGTGACAGATGTGGCAAAAATGATACAAACTACGACTCCTACATGCAAATTGATTTATTTCTCAGAAGGTTCTGCAAACTAAATAATTTGAATTTTCTGGCAGTTAATTCATGTTTACATGGTTAAACTGATAAAGTTAAAAATCTATACAGTTTTAACAGGTGAGTTATATAAACAATGGCCACTCTTCAGGCTGTCACGAAAGAGGAAATGAACCATTAAGACCAAAAACATGTTATTTTGTATCAGTAAAATTTTTTATTTGTGCTGTAAATTTTTTACATGGAAGTTTATAAAGTTCACGGAAGATGTCTCAAGTGGCCGTTGAAGTAACTGCATTTTATAAAATAAGTAAAAAAGATAATGTACATGTCACTTCCTGTTGGAGGTGCTCCTTGCTGTGATTTGACAGGTTTCCTGTTCTTTTAAAGTTGGGGACTCTATTCTTAGTCGCGACTTTGTTATCAGGTGACTGCAGAGAGACGTGGGGAGAGCTGGGAACTGTATGGAGACAGACAGAAGGGTCCTTTCTCTCTCTTTCTGCATCCGTCTCACTTATTATCTCAAAGCCTTTCTCCCCTCATTGGGGCGAGAGTCAGTTAGACAGACATCAGCTGTTGAGAGAAACAACTTAAATTATTTTTTTATTCATCACTTATCATTTACCAAGTATAACCCAGCCTTCCTTCGCATCATCCTGTCTACACACATTCTCATCCATTCTTTGATGCCTTGCATCTCCTTATTTGTGCCAATCACCTTTAAATTTCCTTGTTTCCTGTAGGTGGATGAACCGGCTAGGGCTAGCTGCTATTGGATACACACCAGATGATAAGGTGCCTCGCCCTGATGAAGGTGAGATGGCTGGACAAGACTAGAAAGGATTCACTCTGACCTTTTTTTTGCGTCAATTACTGACATGTTGTGTGTATGTGTGTGTGTGTGTGTGTGCGCGCATGTATTTATCTTCTTACCAGACTACTGGAGCGAGAGTGATCAAGATGAGGTCGATGGCTCCATGACACTCAAACAGGAGGGACCCTCATCCCTTTGTGATACTTACCATCGCACACCATCAGTAAGTGATGCACTCAACTACACTCTGCATCTCCTTTGCAATGTTTCATTCTGATAGAATATTTTATTCTTAAAAGCCCACAGTTCTCAGATCTGCATAGACCAGAGCTCTCAGCATTAATAAAACATCAGAGTGTGAGCTTAACGGGTTCTGTAAGCAGCCAAGACCATCACTCCTCTGTGTTCGGCTGCCAGAACATGTACTCAGTCTGACCTCTAGGTGGCGACATGGCCAGTGCTTGTTACATGCAGTGGCACCGGTGTCATTAATATCTCAGCTTAGCCACATAATACGCACATTAGCCATTCGTGGAGTTACTCCTCTGCCATCTCATGGCTTTTTTACTCTCATCTTTTGGTCTCTTTCTGATCTTCCCTCTCCTTTCTCCTCCTGTCCTCTCTCCACCCTTGCACACCTTCTCCTTCTCCTCGTTTTGCGGCTCACTGTTTCCTTGTATCTGTGCTCACCTTTCACTCTTCACCCCTGTAATCCATCCACGCTCACTTCTCTTACCCTTGCTCCGTTCAGGCTAACCTCCTTCACAGTTATGACCAGTTGCCCCGTTCAGTGAGCTCCATGAGCCTCATGCGCTCCACTCCATCCCCACTCCCTCCACCAATGAGTGCCTCCACCTCTCCCATTCCTCCACAGATGGTCTCTTCCACCTCCCCTCTCCCTCCACAGGTAAATTCTTCTAGCCCCTTCCCTGAGCCTAAGCATGGTCGACATTTCTCCAGCGAGTCCACGCACTCCCACTCCTCAGCCGAGGATCAGCGTGGAGATGGCATGGGCATGGGCACGGGCACAGGGAGCACCAGTACCCACTCCTCTGGCTGCCGCTCCTCCCATCGTGAACGCCGCTCCTGGCAGGACCTCATTGAGACCCCTTTGACCAGCGCAGGGCTGCACTTCCTCCAGACAGCGCCAGGGGAGAGTGAGTATGGTGGCTTAATGGGGAGCATGGCTGGAGAAATGGGGTTCTACGGAGGGCTGGGAAGGCAAGGCATGTCCCCAGAGAGACGCAGGCAGGCCACGCTGCCCGTACGGAGACACCACGCCACCGAGAGGGACAGGGAACGGGACGGGCCCTTCCCTCTGGAGCGAGGGCCGTACACACACAGCCACACGCACAGACGCTCCCACAAACAGCGGAGCCAGAGTCTGCCCAGGAACAGAGACCCGATGCCAGGAAAGCTGCTACACACCTCTGCTCATATGGAGGAGAGGAGCGAAGATGAGGAGGCAGAGGAGCAGGCCGCAGATATGCTTGAGGGTGAGGAGGGTAAGAAAGTTACAAGGCTAATATTGTTTTAGCACTGCATTGGTTTGATGAAGGATGTAGATCATGTATTTAAGTTAAAGTAAAGAATAAGGGAGCATCCTGGAAAAAGAGCAGCTCAAAGAATCATTAAAAGCCCAAAATGACCAGACATTCATGCCCACTATGAGTGAATGTCAACTTCTGACCACAGTCGCACACGAACGTCCCACTCCCTTTGCCAGCATTTATATGTACCTGTGCGGGCTGTGCTGACGTCATGTGTAGTTACATTGGAGGTGCATATCAGGTTATGGTGTAGGGTTTTTACAGCATACATATGGCATAGAGGATAAAACCTCCACAAATGATTCACCCTCCAAAACTCAGTCTTCAGTAGTTTCACATTTTATTTGTATTAAGGAGTTAACAGCAATAAAAGAGGCTCTTTGAAAAGTGAAAGAGTCCCAGTCTGATCCCAGGAGGAGACTCTAATCCCTGTGGGTGTAAACAAATCTACCAAATCAAACATGTGGAGCTGCCTGCTGTGGTGACCCCTTGTGAATAAGGGAGTAGCTGAAAGTAGCTTTAGTCAAAGTCCAGATGATAGGGCCAGGTGCTTTTTGTTCCTGAAGCTGTTTTTACACATGCTCTGCAACCCTGATTTTTTCTGGGAACTTCCTAGGATGAAGCATGTTGTTCTTATATGCGAATAATACAGGTAATATTCCAGTGCATTCAGTCCTAGGCAGGTCTCTTGCCTAAACCACGCTGAGTATTTCTAACACTGCGAATGCACATGAAGCTGACTCTTTCCTGTTGTGTGTTACTATGGAAATAAACTTTGCTGTGTGAAACGGTCAGAAGTTAGTGAAAGGAAACGTTTTTATTCTAAATTACTTGCAGCAGTGATCTGATTTAACTAGTTCTCTTTACGTCATTGCAAAAAAAAAAAACTGTCTCAAATTAGTAAAGAGGCTAGTATAGTGTACTTAAAGTGAATGAAAAACTAAAGCTAGGTGCTAAAAATATCTCAGGTAACTCCAAATAAAAACTAGACTTTTATGAAAAACAATGAAAACAAGAATGCCCCCGAGGATCATGGGACAGCGTTCGACTTTGTTTGGTAACTTTTCTCTAACGGTCAGGTGCACACGATCGGTCTGACTCACTGCTTCTCTGCTCAGATCTGCGGGAGCTGAGAGTGGAGAGCAGAGAGAGGAGGGTGTCAGAGGGAAGGGAGCGCAGAGTGTCCGAGTGCCGCGAGCCCGAGCCACTGGATGGGCTAGAGCAGCTGTATCGGGCCCTGGAGCAAGCCAACGTGACGGCCTTAGGAGACCCTAGACCATGTAGCAGGCAGGAGCTCCGGCGCTGTTTCATCCAGAGAGCCAGGGACCCCCTGCTCAACGACAGGCTGCACCGGGTCCGAGCCCTCCGTAGCACCTTGAAGGTAGCACCGACCGACGCAAACGCAACAAAGATTTTTTTCTTTTTTTGTTTTGTTTTTTTACACACAAACATACACAAAAAAGATGCGCGAGGATTTCACGTGGTAACTCTTCTCCCGCAGGCCAAAGAGTCGGAGCTGGCAGTGATCTGCTCCCTCCTGGAGGACCCTGGCCTGTGCTCCCAGACCTTCAGAGAATGGAAGCAGTGGCACAGCGAGCTCTACTCAGACATCTGCCAGCTCAGCCCCGGCACCAACGGCCAGGACGACCTCTCCCCACTGGCCGCCCCTCTCATGACCCACACACACTCCTTCATCGAGACACATGTGTGAGAAAGAGACGAGAAGCAAGGACTGAACTGATGCGCACACACACACACACACGTGCACACACACACATGCACACGCAGAGCTTTACATTAGCCAACCCCTCTCTCCTGGTCACGACTCTGAGCATGCACTCACACAGACACACACATACACGCACACACATTGTAAGATGTGTAAATATCATAGAGGGAACCGTCTGAGAACTGCGCGTATGAACTTTTGATAATCCCGAGGACCCCACAGGGTGCCTATTGCATGCCTGAACAGAAAGCATTAATCTTCCTTTGTCTATGGATCTCAGCATAAACGCCACACGCTTGTCAAGCAAAACGGAGAAAAAAGGAGACTTTTTAACACATTTGTTCTTTGTATTCTCCTGGTTTTCTTTTCTTTTTTTCTATTTTGCTTTATTTTAGGGGTAAGGGGGAGCTATGTAGCAGCAATACAGAGGAAAACCCTTTTCACCACAGCACTGTACTTTTGTACTGATGAACTTTGCACCCAGAGCCACCAGTTCTCCCCCTTTCTCTCTCCCTCTCCTTCTTTTATTTCTCCTCTTCGAGTTACAGGGACCTCACTGTTATTTCAGGCTGATCTCACGGGACAGTGTGTGGGGGGGGAAAGTAAGGGCAGCAACTTCGGAGTAAGACTGTGAGAGGTAGCCAGCGATGTTGGTTTATCCGTTCCTAAAGTGAGCTTTGAGACGCCTTTGCGCTGGCCACATGCGCACTATTTCAAACTGTGAAGTGTGAAGTGTTCCCCAGCTTCATCTGCGGAAGGAGGCTCCTCTGAAAGAGTACAGTTCCGTTTGCATCCTCTCTTCCTCTTGTTTCTCTCCATCACCTTCTCTTTTCTTAATGACTTCTCTCTCTAGTCCTCAAAGACTTGTGTATATGTGTATACTGCTGTGTATACTGATGTAAATGTTTGCGTTCCACTACCACTGTGATAGGCTTCTAGAGGTAGCGGAGGGAAGATGGAGAGTATGTACTTGTGCGGGTGCAAAACGAGTGGGTTTTTTTTGTTGTTGTTTTTTTGGTTGGTTTCTTTGTTGTTGTTTTTTTCCTTAAACAGTGAATGCAAGAGCTAGAGAGTTCTTTTCAGTCACTCACTACAACGAATGCACTTTCTATATCTCTATATCCCATCGGCTGCATCACAGGGTCTACGTGTCATCGGCCTCATTACCATTGCTGTTCGAATATCAGGTAAAAGCATTTGCCGTCTCATTTTCTAAAGATTTGTGTACAGTCTACAAATATATTTAAACATAGAAAAATATATAAAATCTAT
>VOQJ01015932.1:0-20952 GCA_015052665.1 Apistogramma diplotaenia
TGATGTTAATGTGTCCTTGTGAAGCTTTCTCTTTTTTTGACATTTTTCTTACCCCCCTACGCCCCCCCCCCCCCAACGAACCCTTTCAAAGGCTTATTAGAAAAAAAGTACTAACTAATATAAACACGCTACCAAAGGCAGGAAACATCAGCAGTAATAGCTGAGAGATACAAGGTTTCAGCAAGACACAGGAACATAAAAACTTAAATGGCTGGGTTCAACCTCAGGTCATTTTACACTCTGGGTGAGCCTTAGAAGACTCAGGTAAATTAGTCTATTAAGCTTAAATACCAAAGAGTCCTCATATCTGTGATCAGGCTTAACGTCATAGCAAGCAAAACTGTACCCTTGGACAAATGAGGTTTAGAGGGAAGGCCTGGCAGGGACAAAAGGATGAAATAAACAGGAAATAAATGTAAAAGAACCAGATAGGCATGAAAAGGAGTTACAGAAAATGGTAATATAAGGGAGGTTGGGGGGTGGGGGTGGGTTGTACAGCTCTTCAGTGATACAACAGAACGGATTTGGTTCAAGATCCCTGGTTCACCCTCGTCCAGCACTTCTCATCGAATCCAATCTCACATTCCAGAAGTGAGAAAATGTCCTACTTTGAGTCACAGAACAGGATCTGATCACTGGAGAACATTTCAGTCCAGTGTTTAGAGGAGCTCCAGAGCTTGCCAGTGGGAATCTGTGAGGTTTCTAACTTCAGAACTCAGGCGAGGATCCATTTCCGGGACCCAGAGGAGGTTTTGAAAACTAGTCCTGTTTGTAGTTTTTTTATCTGGACAAAAAGAGACTGACTTCAGAACTCTGGGCATGTGTTTTTGTGTTGGTTAGTCTGCTGGTGGGTCTGGGTATACTGAGCAAACTGGTTGGACTGGTGTGAAGTGGGCAGACTGGGTGCAGTCTGGTTTGCGTGCTGGTTTTCTGATTGGTACTGTTCGAGCTCTCTCTTCCTTCTCATTGCTGACTGCAACTGCTGCTTGATTACAAGGATATGACTCTCCAGTTCTGACAGTTCCTGAACCAGCGGGTTCCGCCCCACACTCAGACCTGGACCACAATCACCAACTCCCAAACCACGGCACTGCCCGGAACTCCCCAGCCCCGGCCCCAGTCCTTGGTCCAAACCCCTCCCTAACAGGTCGGAGCGACCATTAGAGGTAGTTACTATGGGCAGAGCTTTTTCCAGCAGAGGGAGAGAATGGGGATGAGGGAGGGGAGAAGGGGGTGGTGGAGCAGGAAGATCCTGGGAGGATGGCCGTTCCAGGTCATTTTGCATGTCTTGTGGAAGAATCCTCCGCCTGTTGCAGTGGGACGACTCTGCAGGATTCCAAGATGCTGATTGGTTGTTTCCCTCATTGCACCTGAAGAAGGGAGAAAGAAATGTAACACAGAAATTCTAAATGCCACAGTAGGAGAATTGACTTTCATCTGTCTGCATCTTTCCAGTTTGAATCCAATATATAACTAAGGCATCAACTAAGCTTAATTGACTATGACTTGCCACTGCACACACAATTTGAACCATGCTATATGACAAATATTGATTTTCACAGAACTGGACTGAAAGCGAGAGACAATTTCGCAAAATTTGTTTACGTGGGAAATTCTTGCGGTGGGGGTTTCATTGAGAATCTTCAAGGAATACCACAGCAGCTGAATACGAAAAATAGTTTCTGGTGTTTTCATTAAATATATCATTACATGAAAAGTGGATTTCTGTGTACCTTGGCTATTGACCTGTTTATAGTGTACTATTTTTTTTTTTTTACATTTTTGGACGTTTAACCTAAACGAGCATCATATTCTGATGGATGGCAATATGGATCTGCTGGCTGATCAGTAGATCAATAGACACCATGTAAATATCACTCTTGGGTGACCATGAAATTTTGGATGTTTATGTTTCCAATGGCTGAATCCTAGTGACTGTGATGTTCCTCTAAATTTTTTAGTGAGAGACATTTTGTTCTCAAGATAATTAAAAATAATGTAAACAATCTGAGCCCTGTTAAGTTCATGTACATTTCTTTCCAAAAAAGCTGTGGTTCAGTCATCTGAACGAAGTTTATGCAGTCTTGTGAAAAACTAAGTACAAAAGCCCCAACCAGTCACAGCAGATGACTGCCCCTCCCTGAGCCTGGTTCTGCTGGAGGTTTCTTCCTGTTAAAAGGGAGTTTTTCCTTTCCACTGTCGCCAAGTGCTTGCTCATAGGGGGTCGTTTTGACTGTTGGGTTTACTCTGTAATTATTGCAAGGACTTTACCTTACAATAAAAAGCGCCTTGAGCCGACTATTTGTTGTGCTTTGGCGCTGTATAAATAAAATTGAATTGAATTGAACATTTCTGCTTCCATAGGGTGAGTAGCAGCCAGGTGCTGCTAGTCAAATGCACTTGATTAACTGATCATCAGGAAGTGTGAACACCTCTATAAACCCAGGTGTTTTGGCAGTTTGCTGGTCTGGAGTACTCAGATGTGTGTTTAACGCACTGCCACAATCTTCCCAGGTGTGGACACCCCACTAAATCCAAGACTGCGCAATCCTCAGAGAATAGGCAAAAGGCCCAAGAACTACATTTTTGACTCTATTTGCCTCAGTTAGCATGTTAGACTTTAAAGATCATGATAATACAATTACACAGACTGAAAAAGTGTGGCTGTTTTGGAAGGGCTGCAGGGAGAAAGCCTCTGTTCTCTAAAAACAAAGTAATGGCGTGGCTTAGGTTTGCTAAATTGCATCTGAACAAACCACAAGACAAGACAGTTTTCTCTGGACAGATGAAACCAAAGTAAACATGTTTGTGCTCACATATCTTGTTTGTGCCAAACACCCCACACCAACTGTCAAGCACAGTAGTGCAGGGGTGATGATTTGGACTTGTTTTGCAACCACAGGAATTTGGGCATTTTGTATACAGAGAACCATGAACTCCTCGGTATACCAAAGCATTCTAGAGTCAAATGTGACGCCATCTATATGACAGCTAAATCCTGGCTGATCAGGTGTTACATTGGCCAAGTCAAAGTTTTGACAACGTCCAGAGAGCTGTGCATAAAGGAAAGCCTGCACGCCTCAATAAGCTAAAGTAATGTTGTAAAGAAGAGTGGGACAAAATTCCTCCAAAGCAATGTGAGAGACTGATAAATCATATAGGAAATAATTCATGTTATTGCTTCTGAAGGTAGATCTGAACTGATCCGCACTGGATCACTGACCAGTTACATTTGAGAAAACTTTGACTGCAAGGCAACAGTCCATGTGGAGAACAAAAGAGGCAATGCATCTGCCAAAATACAGTCTCAAAACCACTGCTATTGCCTGATGACGCCATTTTTTCACTATTTTTTTAAATGCCCTGCATCTATACATTTATTGTTGAACCCTAGAGTAATTAGAACATGGGTTTCTAAGCTGGACTCTTTGAAACTCCACAAAGTGCATTTCACTGTCTGACTGGCTGGCCAGTATAGTTTTATTAGAATTTGGCCTGGTGTTAAGGTTCAAAAAACCACAGGATTCATAGCAACTCACCAAATACTAGCCAGCAGATGCTTGGATTCAGTCTTATGCACTAGTTTTTTAATGAATAGGCTGCCGGCACATGTAGGCATCGAACACAAAAGGAAGACCTTGCTAGAGCCCAACGTAGAAATCAAATTTATGTCCAATTAATTTCCTCTGCCACCAGCACTGATCCCAAAAACCTTTCCTATCCAACCCCAGGCCCGCTGTGATCTTTGAGCTAACAAGCACTAGCAGTCGTAACTTGCACTGAAGGTGAGAGACATTACTTTCTCACATCACTGATTTCATGTTCATTTCTACCTTTTACACATATTAGCTAAGAATTCTCTCTTCCTCTCCCTTGTTTCTGTCGTATTGTTGCAGGATGGGTGGCAGACTGATCCTTAACTGTCCATTTTACAGCATTCCTCTTGCCTTCTTTTCAACTTATCATGTTGCATGTAATGTGGAAACATAATAAACATAAAAATATGAATTCAAAGAGCTTTGACTGGCGCTTTGAGGCTTCACAACTTTTTAAAAAACACATGGTTGTGGTTTTCTTTGGTGACATGTCAATTTCTTTGATTACACCGACTATGAAAAACAGTCACCCTGGACTTTGAGGGAAACCGAGAGCTTCTCACTTTAGAAAAATGCTAATGGTTAAAAAAAGTGTGTAAAACCAAGCGTCAGAACATGATAGGAAGCAGACAAAAATAAAGTCGATGCATATAGTAAATGGGATGTTAGATAAGTGTGATATTATTATGGGCTTGGAGAAAATATCATTGCATGTCCTTGCTTTTATGCTTCACCAACCATGGAAATGTTTGCTAGAGGCTGATGCAGCCCTTATCCTTTAAACTGATTTTGAGTATTTAGCTATTATCCCATTGTTTACTTTGGTTAATATATAATCAGCTCTATTTATTTATTTTTTATTTTTTTAAATTACTTTATTAGATATAAACATTATAAGCTGTTTTGGTAAGTTGGAGGATTAAAAGCCAAACAATGAGTTTTTTTTATCCAAAGCATTACATGATTTTATAATATATGCATTTTACAGAATTATATTGAAGGTAGAAGGTATGAAAAGTTAAGAAAACATTTTATGCACGTAAACTCTAGGCAATATTTAAAACTCCTGAGATTGCCCCAACGTTCTGCTCTCTATTACTGAAAATGAAAACACAACTCATATATACAAAGAACCAATATACTATAAAATAGATTTAAACTCTAATATTTGCCATAGGCCTTACTTATTGAAGACCAAGAAAAGAACAAAATTTGGTTATCGTTCCCAAAAAGAAACTTTTAAAAATCTACTGGACCATATCTGCAAGCTGAAAAAATAGCCATGATTTGGTTAAAGCAGTGAAGATGAGGCGCTCTCATCATACAAAGTGAAGCCTAACACAGGAGCTCTCGGAATCAAAGCTTTTTTCACTTGGTGATAAAAAAGTGACAAGAAGAATCTAATGAGATACTCTAGACATCAAAAGAGACTTTAAGCTAAAGGATGACACGTAAGAACATAAAAAAAAGAGTTGTTTTAAATTGATATGCGCATCCTTTGACAAGAGGGCACCTGCACTTGCATCAGTGCCGAGATTCTGAAATGTGGAATCAACACATCTCGATTTTCAGCCCGTGGGTGCAGGAATTTAAATTACTGAAGTTCTGCAACTATGATATATCCTAGTTATTACTGAGTAACTATGCATTTCAGGGCAAAATTGACAGCAGTAAAAGTATTCTAAATGTTTTTCTTTTAGCCTGATTTTCCTAAAGTGACACAAAATTAAAACATATTAAATTTGATATTGTTGTATATGTTACAATGAGACATGAGTGTCTCTAGAATATTGTGGCCAGTTTCACGTTCGGGTTTCACTTTCAATAAAATATATTTGAATCATCATGGACGTGTTTTCATGTCGTCGGTGAAACGAGACCTGATAGCATGTGCTAGTAGATGCTTATCTCCAAAAACAAGTGTACAACCTAATGGATGCACTCTGCCTGCTTTCTGAAATATTAATTAAGGATCAATCATCCATTTATTAATGCCAAATAGACTATTTATACATTCTAAATTGATTTCAGTCACTAAATTTAAATTCAAAGAAATGGCAGGATGAGATCTGTGCACTGTCAGCACTAAAATAATTGTGGAAAATTGAGCCTTTTAAATCACAGCTAAATAAAAGAACACATTTATAGAGTTAAACATTATGTTAACTGACATATCTTTCTTCTCAACCATTTTCTGCTCTTATTTTTCATTGTTTTCCTTTTTGCTCTAATTTATTCTTTTAAAAGTGCTTCTGCTACTCCGAAAAGCGCGAGGTAAATAAAGATGATTCTTTTTCATTAGTATTCTACAGCCTTTACTCCTTCCGCATTAGCTAAAAAGCCTTATTCCTTCATTGTTTATCCATCCATCTAAGTAATTTCCCTTGATTTGGTATTCAGGGTGTTAACTCCAAGAGCAGCTCCTTCATCTTTTATGAATTGGTACAATGATTGAGACAGTGTTCACGTCATTTCAATGGAAAATATATGAACAAAAACTTTATTTATTTATTTTTGCTCTTGTAGAGATTACCACCCTTTCAATGACACATAAAATATAATGTCTAAAAAGGTCAAAAAGAAAAATGTGCACCATGATGTGTGCAGCTTTGTCATATTGAAGTTATGCAAAAATGCACATAATTTTTCTGCAACATTAGAACGTGTCCTTGACATAACCTATATTTTATTTTCCCACCCTGCAACAACTATCCCTCTACATTAATGCATTGTGTTTATGTTTTCAACTCAAAAGCAAATTTCAGTCAGAACAACTACACGCATACAAAGACTGCTGCTTCTGCCTGTTGGCAGTTTTCCATCCTCGATAGTTGTATTCCACGACCTAATTAGTCCAACCTGTGCTGTTTTCCACATCTGTTCCCTAACTACTAATTACTCTCCTGTGTCCAATCACTTAATCACTCACCCCATTATATACATGCCCCTTTGTTCTCCCATATTGCATTATTACTAGCAGTCCAACTTTCTAGTGATTCATTTATTTATTTTTTGCTGCACCTTGTTTCTGGAGCTTGTGGTGTATTTATTTGTTTTAATCGTTTTTACTCTTTGGTTTCATTGTGTATGATATTTTGCCATGTTTTTGAATTTTGCATTTTGCCCACTCTCTGCATGCATTACTTGCTCTTTGATTGCTGCCTTTTTGTGTATAACTACTCAAATTGTGGACTTTGCACTGCATCCTGTTATCCTGCATTCGGGCCCTCCTCACAATCCTTCTCACATAACAAGAAGGGCTGGGGTAAAGATTGCAAAGCAACTTGCAGTGTGATGCTAAAACAACAAAGATAGCATGCCCTGTGTAAGATTTACCAATTGCACATGGTTGAACAAATAACTTGATTTCTGTGCTGCCTGAATTAAAGATAAACTTGATTTGATTAATATTTGTACACGAGAGGCCAAACAATCCAAACCTGGGCACAGTGAAACAGCATCCAACAGTATTTAAAAAGAGGGCAGCTCTCTCTATTCACATTTAACTCCAACAGTCTTCTAAGATACAGTACCAGTCAAAGGTTTGGACATGTAAGTAAATATTGCTGTACTGTAAATACAGCTGTAGTTCACCAGTAGCTTACTAGGTTATTTCCCAACCCATATGTCAGTACAGATGTTACCATCAACAGTCAAAACAAGACAGACACAGCTTGCAGGCAGTGAGCAGAGAGGCTTTTCAAAAGCAAAGTGTGGAGTGGCTGCATTGGAAAACAAAAAAAAAATATTATACCTGTTTCTGGAATTAAGTGTGAAGACAAGGGGCAGTTTCAGGGAATTCCTACATGAAACTACTGTAGCTGAATTGTAACTGATATTACTGGTTTATTCAAAGCGACAGATAATCCTATTTTAGCCCGGCTGTCAGTCACTGCCAAAGCTGCCTGACCTTAGCACTGTGCTTGATACCGAACCACGCGATCTTAACTGGCCATCCGAGAATATTTCACGGTACCACAGACACTGCTGCTAATTATCTCACACAGTGTTCTCTGCTGTCTGTGGGTTCTCTACATTCCTGTTAACACAGTAAATGAAACATGCTTCATCCTAAGTGGTAGTGATTGCCAATTAAATTTTCACCTATACTGTGTGCTTCATTCGGTCATCCCGTATAATGGCATAGTTTTGTGTAGCATAACTCGAGCCGAAGCCGTCTGTGGTATGAATCCCTGTATGGGAAGATCTGATTTCAGTGCTCTGATTGCAGAACAGACACTTTTGACACACAAGGTTTCTTTCACTGACAATGAGACGGTAATAATTTCTGACTCCTCGACAGCATGCAGAAGAACTTGATTGAATGAGTATAATTATGCAAGAGTAGGCAATCTATCCTCATTACCACAGGCATCCCTCACATGGCCTTGGCTCCATAATTATTAAGTGCATTTAATCCTTACTTTAAGTGCTCCACCTGAGTGTGCTCTCAGTGTGGTGTTAGTAGTAGATGGGAATGTGCAGGATCATTTTTCAAGTAGAATGTAATGCTATAAAATTTTACTTTGCTTTGATTTGGATTTACTTGATCTCCCCTCAGGAGCAAAACAAGGGGTGGAGGCAGATCAGATGATCAGTGGTTAAATGTGATAGGATGGGGCTACACTATGACACACACTATCAAACTAATATGTACAAATGGCCCCGTGCAAAGGACACTGAAAGTGGCCCAATAAAGAAGCTTTCATGATTTACTGATTCATCCTTTCTCACCCACTGTTTCCAACAATACCACATGACGTCACCGTGAGATTATTTTCTCAATTTCCCTCACTGATAATTGGCTTCCAACAGATTGACCTTTCTATTTAGTTTTTGATTAAAATGGGTCCTTTAACTTCCATTTAGATGTTAATAGATGTCATTTACTCTTCAACTTATAATTTAGCCAATGTACTGTTTAACTTTGAAATACTGGCTCTTTGCAGGAACTCCTTGTTTGCATTTTTGGTCTTAGTAAATGTGATTCATTTAAGCATGCACATTTATAGGCATTATTCACCTTTCATAGATTTCAGCAGTACCCCTTGATTCGGTGCAGTTTCTAACATGTAGATATGTTATCGTGTTTAAAAATCCTAAGTGATGGGAAAATAAACTGCATTTATTAAACACATCTATAACCAGTAATAATACACACTGACAAAAAAAGAAAAACAAAAAGTTGATGCTGTCGAGCAGCCTGAAGTGAGGGATCAACATATTTCTGATGTATGCCTGTATGAAAATTTTAATGAGCTGATGAAGGCAAAACAAAATGTTCTAAACAGTTCATGAATAATTAAAATGTCTCTGTACTCAGATCACATTCGGTTTAGTCACTTAGGGATGGATGTCTCTTCAAGTGTACATCATAAAAGACTGAACTGAAATGACACTTTGACAGCACTTTAAATAAGATAACATTACCTCTTTTCGGGCTTTGTGATAGTCGGTAATTTGTCATCAGTGAAGACTGAGTTAAGGGCCCGGTGTAATCTCTGGAAAACAAGCAACGAGTTAGCTGTTATGTGCTTAGTGAAAATGATTTTTACTTAGTGTCTTAAATGCTTTGCCTTAGGCTAAATGTGTTTTAACATGTGCAGCAACAACACAAGTTTTATTATTCAGTAAAGTTTTCATTATTGCTTGCATAAATATTTAAAAATAAATCAAATATATTTCCTAAAAAGTATCCAAGTATTCAAATTTCGGTACGGCCACAGTCAGGATATATGTTTGTGTGTGATGTCGGTCAGTACCTGGCTTGTGTGGAGCCAGTATTTGAAGCGCGGCTCCTTAACTCTTGGGATCACCAGCTTGTACACAATGTGCTCCGCTATTGTGGTCAGCAGCGATAAAGCCACGCCCACACACAACATCACAAACAGACCAGAAAAATGCTTTATCCCCATCTGCAGCGTCTGGAGAGAAAGACAGCGAGACAGTCAGCGAATGATATCGAAGAGTAAGAAAGTAATAACGAAGGTTATACACAAAATATGTTTTCTAGCATGCATTCGGAGGAGCAGCTGTTTAAATAATATCCATGTACACTCATGTGAAACAGAATTCTTTCACAGGATGCTAAGCAGCTGACTATGAAAGCAGAAGATTTGGCAATTTGCTGGTCTGGAGCATTCAGGTGTGTGTTAACACAATGCCACAATCTTCCCAAGAGTTGACATCCAAGCAGAATCACCCTAAGGTCAGATGGTGCGATGCTCAGAAAAATTGCAGAAATCATGCTTAAATATTAAAGTTCACAACAGTACAATTAGAAAAGGACTGAGCAAGTATGGCTTGTTAGGAGGAGTTGCCTGGAGAAGGCCGTGACTTGCACTATATTACCAAAAGTATTTGGTTGTCTGCCTTCACACACATATGACCTTATGTGACATCTCATTCTTAATCCATAGGGTTTAATATAATGCCAGTCAACTCTTTGCTACTTCAAAGGTATTCCACAAAGCCTAGGAGTGTGTTAGTGTTTATGAGAATTTTTGACCATTCAGAAGCGCATTTGTGAGGTGACACTGATGTTGGATGAGAAGTTCTGGCTCACAGTCTCTGTTCTTCCCAAAAGTGTTCTATTAGATTGAGGTCAGGACTCTATGCAGGCCAGACAACTTCTTCCGCACCAAACTTGCTCATCCATGTCTTTGTGCTTTGTGCATTGTCGGAACAGAGAGGGGGGCCATCCCCAAACTGTTCCCATAGTCTTGGGACTGTGGAATTGTCCAAAATGTCGTTGTATGCTGAAGCATTAAGAGTTTCTTTTACTGGAACTCAGGGGTGGAGCCCAACTCCTGAAAAACAACCCAAGACCATAATTTCCCGTCCATCAAATTTACAAATCCAGACTCATCACGCAAACACCCATATGCTTCAATGAACTGAAGCAACTTTGTACAGAAAAGTGAGGCATTCCTCCACAACAATGTGACTTTGATTGATATATGCAACCATATACCAACTGTTTCTTCTCACCATCTCCCTCCCTTCATCCCCAACTGCTCTCGGCAGATGTCCCTCCCTGAGCCTGGTTCTGCCGGAAGTTTCTTCCTATTTAAAGAGCGTTTTTCCTTCCTACTGTCGCCAAGTGCTTGCTCACAGGAGGTTGTCTGATTGTTGGGGTTTTCTCTGTATCATTGTAGGGTCTTTACCTTACAAGATAAAGCACCTTGAGACTGTTGTGATTTGCTGCTATATAAATAATATCGAACTGAAATGAAATTAGACAGCTATGTCTGAAACTTCAGTTCTTCAAAGACTAACACGAGTTTGTTTTCATTCCACTCAGAACTCAACAGCACTGTGCTGTACTGTGACAGCATCCAAACCGAGCAATAAACATCATTACAAAGTCAGTCATAAGTAAAACGATGCTTGTTTCATTTAAATAAAGAGTATAATTTTTCAGAAGATTGGAAATCTGAAACAAGACCACCTTGGAGTTATAAAACCCAGGGCAAACACATCATGAATTTAATTTAACATCTCTCAGAGCCAGTTTTCTCATTCTTCTGAAATATAAGAGAATCCCTCTGGGATATCACACTTGTGATCGAGATTGTGATTGCCTCCTTCACATCTTAATTTGCACTCATTCTGTTCTAAATGTGTCTATATAACTGTGTGAGCCTGTATGTGTGGCCGTCTACAAATGCGATAACACACTTTGCTTAACTGACCACTTGTTGCAGTTACTGCAGATATTTTTAGTGCTGAGTGTGCAGCAGCTTTTGATACCAGGGCAACTGCAATGATTACATTATAAAGTCATGTTGTTGAAGAATATATGATGGATGAAATTTGTCAATGCATTTTTGTAACTTGGCACCGTAGCTGTAATGAAATTATGGAGGGCTCAAGATGTTGATTCCCAAGAAGCTGTCGAAAAAAGAGAATAGTAACCTTTGACTGTTCTGGAATACACTTTACACTCAGTGGGTTAGGGGGGACAAAAACCTCCAGTGGCATCTCTCTGGAGCTTGAAAAAAGACGAGTGATTCTTGAAGATGGTTCAACTCTCATCCAAAAGGCTTCTTCAGTTCTCAAACCAAAAGGTGGAGAGAGCCAGGTATTTAACCCCAGTGGACATCCTCCAGTGGTATCTTTTTAAAGCTTACCAAATAAACACAACACTAATCTGATCTCAAACTTCAGCTCCAGCTCCAGTGGATAAAAAACAGGGTTAAGTTTGTGTACAACAACACACCCCAACATCCCTCAACTAGGAGGTTCAGCACATGTAAACACTTACTGTATGCTTCCAGATTTTGGCAACACACTCTTCCTGACTTATACCACTATATGCAACAATCATTTATCATGGGTGTATCTCACAATTTGACTGCATACATTTGCAGGGGAAAAAAATCTATGAAAAACTATTAAAAAGCACATCATTTTCACTTCTTTTATCACAATTTATTTCTCGGTAATGCTAAGTTTGGCCCTCTTAATGTTAGATAATTGAATAATATGAAATTCATTGGTATTGATTTTATTACTTCAAATGGGATCAGATTCTTTGGGGTGACAGAGAGCTGGGTGAATGCCAGAGAGTTTGGCTACTGTACCTCACTGAAGCCAATCCATCAGATTTTTCATCTTTTCACAATCCCCAGGCTCACTGCTGGTGGTAGTCACTCTGTGGTATAAATGACTGCTAAAAAAAGTGCTGAGCAGGACTGAAATGGGCCAGCCCTGTCAGTAACTCATTTTGCTTATATGATACAATCCCTGCTGATGTTGCCCAATGTATGCAAGCGAACAACAAACTTTAGAAATCACTTTAGGTTCATTTAAGTTAATGATTCATCCTCTAACATATGATCGCTGTGCTGCGGTTTCTGGAAGGCATAAATTCAGTGACGCACACTGATCAAGCTAAATATTGTTTGAGCAGCTTTCTCTGCAGTAACATTAGATAGGCCGAGGTATGATGGTGCAAAATGAAATGTACCTGGAGCAGTTTAAATGTCTGCAGCTCTAGATAGCATCTATAGCACGTCTAGCTGCTACACAGTGGAAAATGATTCACTTGGGTGACATTGAATCTGTGGCAAGGCAATGTGTACAACATTGCATCTGCACCTGTGAAGCTCATAAACGGTAATTTACGTTTGGGATTAAGGATTTCGTTGATGCTGTCATTCAAAGGTTTTAAATCATGAGTGCTTATTTAGACATGACTGTGCTTGGCAGACATCAGGTTGCCATCCACACTACAGCTAAGAAAAAAACAAAGTAGACAAGGAACAAGTGGAGTATGTAGTGTTCAGTCAGCGCTGAGATATAGGAGCCACTTTTAGAATGTCTTAAGTCAGAGTGGGGTAGAGATATGGCCAGAAACAACTATTATTTCCCATAAACATGTATTTCTTGTACTATGATTTAATCATGAAAGTGGCCCCTGTTGCATTTATGTATATCTTGCAGCCCACTCATAAGACATATGCATGTAAATGTAAATGTAAGTAAATGATAAATACACTCCATGTTTGCTACACTGTCCCACTTTGTTCTTACCTCGGTCACAGCGAAGCTGCGCTTCCCGCAGGGAACGACCTTGTACCATTTGTCATGCAGCATGTCCATGAAGCCATCTGACTTGTACTGACTAATAAGCTCCGAGATGTTGGAAGTGAGTGGAGAGTTCTGAGGGAGGCCAATGCCATAGCCTGCCAGTGGACACACACAAACACACACAGAGACTCTTTAGCGATTATTCTTCTGTCATAACGGCAAAAACATTTTCCTTCTTCTCTTTTTTTTAACTTCACCTTCATGCTGCCATCGTATTCTTTCTCTTCCTTGTAGCTACAGGAAAAATAAGCTGCTGAGCAGACACACTGGAGGTCTGGATAATTTTGCTATTTCTTTTAAAAAAGTGATAATTTTTCCAAAGCAAATATTGATAATATCATTTTATCGCGGAATTTCTTTGCATGCCAGGAAAGGGTGACAAATTCAGCAACAGCCAATTACAAAAGTACCTTTTCTTGGTAGGAAGCATACGGATTGATGTGTATTGTATCCTGAAGGCTTAAGGGTGCATTAAGTGATTAACAACACCATTGGAATTTGGGACTACGATTGCTTGTAATGGAAGCAACCGCCACGGGAACATTTTCACAGCGGGAGGAAGAGGCTTTCTAAATGGACCACAGATTAACAGTACACACTGGAGAGTGTAAGCTTTTGAAAGCCAAAAAGATTAACCACTGTGTAAATGTTGAGTGATTGATATTGTTAAATTTAGGCTTGTTCTAAAATTGCTCATGGTCAGTTAGTCTGCAGTCATGTGGAAGGGCCTCTTAAAATCAAGTGATGATTAAAAACCAGAGCACGTACTGAACGCTATTCAGATGTCGGAGCAGTGATCGATTTAATCCCAAATGTTCATAATCAATATGACAGCTTGCACATTACCTTCTATTGCAAAAGGTTTTCCTACTGTTAGTGTTTTACAGTCTGCATCTATGGAGACCTCGTAGTCCAGCAGCGCTTTGTCCATAATGAATGCATCCAGTTTCTGAGGGTCAGCCCTGTAAACAAAGCAGCGTACTGTAAGCGCCCTGCAGGTGCTCATAGTGCACTCATTACACTCATCTAGCACAGCATGGTGATCTAATTAAACATTTCTGCTCACACACATTTCTACAATCGTTCCTCAAGCTAAACAGGAACAAAGATTATGCATACACTGTGCTGCATGATTTTGCAAACTTGATCAAATACATGGCATTTAATATGGTGTGGGTAACAATGAAACACTGTGTCAAAATAATGCATTTCCTTTCAAAACAAACAAACAAACAAACTGTGTGGCATTTGGAGTCTTTGGATGTTATTAATAGATAATTTACAATATCATTCAGGTGACCAACAGCAAATCTTTTACACTGTTTTAAGCCGCCCTCTGAATTTGACATGAAAAATTTATCTTCACCACCTCATGAGACAGCAACTTAAATGAACCTTGGCTCATTGTCTCACTCCTCATCTTCTGCGTTGAGGCTTATTTTTTCCTCGTGTCACTTCTCTGACCTCACAGAGTGAGCGTAAAGAACGAGAGGAATTTGCTTTTAGTCGTTTTCTTTTTATTAGGTCTTTTTAAAAATGCTCTACTCGTGTTTATGTGCAGGGCTGAAAACTGCAAACATTGTTTGTATTTTTCTTCGCTGAGAATCAAAAACAAACAAGGTCTAATTAATGATGAAGCGCCGACACCAACTGCAGACATAATGCTGCTTAATGCAGTGAAAATGGAGCCAAAAGCAACGAAACATGTAGGAATGAATTGTTTTTCTTTGCGCTTGTGGGCGTTTTACAAAGCCTTTCAAATGGCAGCTTAAGCACCCACTGCAATTATCACTGAAAATTAAATGTACACGATGCAACAAACATTTTGTCTGAACTTCACAATACTGATATTGATCTTGCTGCTCTTTATCCCAAATTCTTCCACTGGATACCTGCCATCAAAATTACTACCTGCCCACAGGTTTTTTTTTCCCAATTTATCTGTATTCCTCACGAGTCTGTTATACAGAGGTATTAAATCACAACACTCTGAGAGGCTTTTACAAATCAACTCTAAAATGTCTTTACTGACAGCAAGAGTCTACTGGGATACAAACGCTACAAAGACTTTTTCGAGATATACTGTGTTTTGCTTGTTATCAAGGACAGCGTTTGAAATCTTGCACTATCTTCTCTCCCCCTGTTCATTATTACCGGCTGGATTGTGCTGCAGCTTGCATCCTCGGTCTTTCACCACAGCACGCCATTTATGGCCAAAGCACTATCTTAACATCAACCATCTAACAAACCGATATGATTAAAACATGATGCATCCTTTTCTGCATCATCTATAAATCATCTCTTTTCATGAAAGGAAAATACCACTACTGACATAAAAATGTCTGGGGTGCAATTTTATTTCAAGTCAGATATTCTTAGGGAAAAAAAAAGGGTCTTTGCATTATGGCATACACACCCAGGCTGAAATTGCTCTCTAATAAATGCTTTTCTCTATCATATGAGAGCAGCATTTCCTATATATCTATTAATAGACAAGCCTTAATGGTACATGGCAGCTGTCTGATGGCTGATAATACTCCCGCCAGTGAACTTTTTCCAAATGCTCTAATTATAAAGAAGACAGGCTGCAGTCAGTAGTGTTGTTTGTTTCAGTAGCTCTGGTGAGACATGGTCATTAAGCTGAAACATTATGGTGTAAAAAAATAACCCTGATAAGGATCAGAAACACTTGCTGTAATGGGCGCATAGTGTGCAGGGATGACAGCCATGACGACTCCAAGTAGCCATCTAAATGACTGCATTTCACAATGTGTGCTACATATACACTAAAGTTGTTGCTTTGCTTTGTAAATTATCCATTTAATAAGTAAGAGTGTGCCACAATGTTTCTGTGTGGCACACTCTTATTTACTGCTTCCATGATTCGCATGAGGGATCACTGAAATAATGGTAGCTTGAGTTAATATTAAGTGAAGTAATGCAGAGAATGTTGCTATTAAAGTCTCTTAAAACCTGATTTGAGTGTTAATGTTTATTTCCTTGTAGAAATGAACACTCAATATTCAGCTAGCGCAGCTGCTTGTTCTTTGTTAGGTTGGTTGGAGCCCTTTTAGTCTTCCAAACGACCTTAATTCTTCATGGTATGGTTTCAACAAGTGTCTGGAAATATTCCTCAATGATTCTCCTGGAAGCAGCCATCAGGAGACGTGAACACTTTGGTCATAAGGGGATGAACAAACTCAGCAACAACCTTCCTCTAGTGTTGGACCTGTTTTCATGTTTGAAATGCATAAAAGTACAATTTAAATTTGTTTATTGTGTCAAGGCTTTTTGACTTTGTCAGGAAACATTATTTAAACAAAAAAATCTATTTCACTGCATTTTAAAAATGCCCCGATGAAAATAATGACCTTTGTGGTGTAAGGGTCAGTTTCAACCCAGTTATAATAAAAATTTATAAAATAATAATTAGTGCTTAAAACAATCATAATTAGCCCTTCCCTGAACAAACAACCCCCTTTATCACTACTTCTTTTAAAGATAGCCTCTCATACTCTGCTTCCAGTGGCTGATAAGATCATCCAGATGGACATGCACAGACATGTATGGACCAAGTCAGTTTAGCTGGTGACTTGCAGAGTGCACATCTCCAGTTTGCAGCATGCCAAAATGATAAGATTTACAATAAACCAAGTCCTGGTTCATATCTTTGTTGAAGATGAAGCAGAGGACACAGAGCACCACAGTGATGAGCCCGTTTCTGATGAGGAGGATGGTATAGAGCATCAGCCAGAGGACACAGACACATCTGAGGAGTCTGATGAGGAGTGCTGAAGCTGCTCCTGCTGAAACATACAAATCAAGAAGTGGTAGCATCTCTTGGAGCACAGCCTCCTGGCTTGCATGGCAGGGAGGCTGCTTCAGATGTCAACAAAATGACCCCTGGGAAGGCAAGTCATCATTGCTATGACAAACTTTGAACCGTGAAAAAGTCCACTCTGGAATGATGAGTATTCCGATGCTTGGTGTTCTTCTTGCTGGAGTGTCCAGAGCCAGCAACGAGGCTGCTGATCGTCTCTGAGACACGTCCACAGGCAGAAATATTTTCTGGACAACAATACCACTTCAGACCTTTACAATGATATCAAGAGTCTTTAGATTTGACAACAGCAATACTAGAGCAAAATCTGACAAGAGAGATGGGAGAGATGGGTGCAGCTCCTTCCCCCGAAGTTCAACCCAGGGCCAGAGGTGACAGCAGGGGAATGTTTTGTCCCTTTCCATGGAAAATGCCCCTTTTCGCAACACATGCCCAGCGAGCAAGATAGGGCATAGAAATCTGAACAGCTTGTGATGCAAAAATCAGCTATGCATGGAATCTACAGATTTACTTAAGCAAACCTGCGAGTGTCATTCCTGAGAAAAATGTGTGATCCTTCATACAACCACAGGATGGTGGTCTCACAATATCATGTGTGATAATTTCTTTACCACCCATGACCTTGGGCAAGAACTTCTCAGGAGGAAACTTACCTCTGTGGGCACAATAAAAAGCAGAAAACCCGATCTGCCCCCGGAAAGTGAAAGACAGGTTTCCACTCTCTTCAAAATGAGCTTTACAGGCAGCAACACTGTTGTTTAGTTACTTTTTCTGTTTCCATTTTATATTTACATTAAAGTTCTATTTTTGAAAGAAAAATAAAACTTATTAGGACTTTCTTTTTAATTTTTTAAGTAAGTTAGTTCCTTATGCAAAGCCCTGGCATTGCTGGGTCTGACGGGAACGCCACACATTCCATCACTAAGGCAGCAAAGAAAGCCACAAGGTGGTTTGGGATTAAGAGGGGAGACACTGCTTGTTGCTGCTGGAATGCAAGCTGGGGCTTGATCACCCCAGCTAGGTCATGAGTGCAGACATGCAGCATGTAGTCGTAGCCCAGAGCAGAACAACCATTTTTGCATTACTGAAACAATAAAAATAATAATTAGAGATAACAATTAACAATAACAGGGACTCCATAACATTATCAAATTAATTATAGAAAACCAATATTCTACATGCATACATAACTGGAACAAATTTTTTTTTTCTATAGAGCAGTCTCATCATGAAAGCAGATGGCATGGAAATTACAGATAAAAAATAATCCCTGCAAAGCATTGTGTACTTTGAAAAAAGTTGGTCCGTTTTTGTTAGGAAGAAAAAAGAAAACACTGCTCAGCAGAGCCGACCTCGCTCTAATTACCCCTCAAATAAACACTGAAGCTGAAAAGACTACATTCTTCCATCCCACAGGCAGTACATCAAATTAATTATCAAAATATGACAAAAGTCATGATCCAAATTAAAACCAAAGAAAAACATGTATACTCACACTTCTATAAAAGTCTTAGCAATTAGTGCAGTACTTAGCAGTGATATACTATCAACCTATTAGTACACAAGTGTCTTACACGTACATATGTGTGACATATTGCAGGATCATTTAATTTATGTGTAATGCTTGGCCCCCAGTGAAGTAAATCCAAGTGCCTAGAGCTGTATTGCGGCACATTTGTATACTGTCTTGTTGCCAAGTTGTAATTTTCTAAAGATGACATTTTTCCTTTTTCTCTAATCAGCATTTTCCAAGCTCAGTTAAAAAAAAAAAAAATCTTGTTTCATCCATTCAAATTGTGTCCTATGCAGTCCTGTTGCCTTTTTTAAACTATATTTTGTTATGCTCTGTGGGGATGCTAGTTGAATGTTGAAAGGGCTGAGGATGACAGCGGTGGCAGAGAAAAGAGGAGGGTAAGATCTGAATGTGAACAGGCAGGCTTGTGGTGGGGAATGACAGCAGCAGGGATGCAATTTTCTTCTCATTTTTTTTTTCAAATCTCACTTTCATTGCATATGTGTGCACTCTATTTTTTATTTTTTTTATCAAGGATGATACAGTTTCTTTTTTTTGTCCACTTGCGTAACCAAACAGAAGTTGATTTTCAGGGATGATGACTAGAGAAGCTATCTAGCTGAGTGGATATTAGAAAAGCTGACAGCTATAACTGGATCAGTAAAAACTGAGCATAAATCAGTAAATGCTTAGTGTACACCAAAAGATTTATGCCTGCCTGTGTGCTGTACGTGGCCTTTGTGCATCTTAAAGTCTTACTTGAGATTATGTATGCCATCTGGTGTTGCCGGGACATTGTATCTTCTCATATACTCGTGCATCTCGGGGAAACTCTTCTTGACGTAGTCCTCTGCACTACTTTCTCTCACTGTAGCAAATCGGAATCCCTGAGAGGGATGGTGCAACTGCAAGAAAGAAGAAATAAAATAAGATACCTTTAGAAGACCTTCAAAAAAGTTTGCTGTTTTAAATTTCCTTTGTTTCTTCATACTAATTTGCTTTTTTCTTTATTCTTAAACATTCCGATTCTTAACATTCCAGCTTTCTTGTAATTCAGTGACTTAATGAGCTGACAAAAATCAATTAATTACCTTGATTCCCATGTGCCCATACAAGGGTGTTTAATTAACCTGTATATTTGCTGAGCAAACGTTTTTAAAGGCAATGAAACAGTGTAAATACAAAACCAAACCAATAACCTAGCTGGCCATTTTAAATTTGTGTTTAAATGAAACATATGAAACCTGAAAACCAAAGTTATTATAAGCTGTTATTATGATTGAAGAATAGGAATAGAAAATAGGAAGACATTAAAGCTCCTAAAGTACATCTCATTATCACACTGAATATTTATAACTTAAGAAATTTAAAAGTGTTTTTGAGCAATAGTTCTTCAGGCTTTCTGAATATTTGATGTTGTTCTTTGGATATTGGCTGCTTTTTTGCTTATTTTCAGTCCCGTCTTTAACATACTTGACCATTTTTTTTTAGATTATTAACCCTCTTAACACTGACCTATGAATCACTCAAGTGAAAGAAAGGCACCTAACTCATAATATGTTGTGTCTACCCATGGCAGGAAACTTAGCAAAGAGCCAATACAGTGAATTGTATTAGTACTTTGTTACAGGGGCACATAATTTATTCCAATTTCTATAGTGCATTTTCAGGAAAATGCCAACAATAGGACAATTTAACAAAAAAAAACAAAGAGGACAGAGGTGCATCAGTGAGTGTCTACAGCCATCTGTGAAACACAGCGAAGGCTCTGATGTGGTTTGTGTCTGCATTTTAACCCTGGCGTTGAGAATCTTGCCAAAATTGATGGAACTGTGATTGCAGAAATGTTCCTTCAGAGCTTGAGCAGCCATGTATTACTATCTGGACACTGTCTGATTAGCAATGGCTTTTTTTCAGCACGACAATGGTCCTAAACACTCTCACAGTGCAGTAAAAGAATTCCTGCCTTCCCGGAGCTCGGACCTCAAAATTACTGAAGCAGTACGGGATCATCTTGACAGAGAACGGAGCAAAAAGCAGCCGTCATCCAAAGATGAGCTTTGACTGTCCTTCAAGATGCCTGGAGAGCTATTGCACTAAAATCACTGCACCTATTTCCAATTTTTCTAATAAAATATAGAATATTTACACAGTATTGCACTGTTGCATGCTTATGCCCTCTTTTTTTTCTTACCTTCGGATCATGGATTCCTGACAGTTGTTCATAGGTTTTCTCCCCAACCATTACAGCAGCCAGGTTAGCAGTGTAGGTGGACAGACAGAACAAACAGAAGATGGCCCAGAGGTTCATCAGCAGTCGTCCAGTCCAACACTTTGGTGGCTTGATGGCCACTGTTCTTCCAAAGAGAATGGCATAGCACACGTTAAGCGCTGAGGAGAAGGAGAAA